>JAIPRL010002211.1:11615-64086 GCA_025469235.1 Pemphigus obesinymphae | reverse complement strand
ATTGTAATATATTTATATTATATGTAAAATTAAATTACTAAATTGGCGTTTAAAATTTAAACCAGACTTATGATTCTGTAACTCGGACCAATATTAGATCGACTTTTATATTATGGACGGACCGGACCGGACCAGACATATAACCTTTAACAATCGGACCGGACCGGACCGGACCGCTATGAATTAAAGTATAAAAAGACCGAAAAGACCGGACCACGGTCCGGTCCGGTCCGGTCTGGACCGGTCTGGACCGGACTATGCAGAGCTCTATTATATTATAATAGGTAATATAGGTATTATAATGCCTACATATTAGATTTAATGATATTTGAACTCTGGATTTTCAGTCATCTCTATATAATATTGAAAAATGTTATTAATCCATATTAATGTATATAGCACAAGATGAGTTCATAATGCTACATCGATTATCATACCGACTATCAATGCGACCATCCTATACGAATACACGTACCTATAATTATGATATTCGTATATATATAAAAAAATATACTCATACATAATGATTAAAAAACGATACACTAATTAATATACAAATTATATATATTTATATTGCGTGTTTAAGAGGATACGCCCGTTTTTTAAGGGGTTTTGTTTAGAAAATTTTAAGGAAGTTTTTAGAAAAATGAAAAATCTCATGATTGAAAAATGTTTTAAATGCATTTCAGAAATAATTAAAAAATAGTCCTACACCAGTAACATTGTTTTGGCTAAATTGAATTAAAACGGATAGTGGACTGTATAAATATTGATTGACACATTTAATAATTAATACAAAAACAATATATTACATTTTACACTGTGATACATAAAAAATATGATATTAAATAAAAGGTAGGAGCACGATGTGTGTCCAGTTTAAAACATAACATAACTTTTTCTTAACCTTACTTATAGAATATAATTTTGCTTATCATTAGGGTTGCCAACTAGCATAATCAAAATAATACTAAACAAACACATTTTTATTGTGAAGTATTAATAAATAACTATTAAAAACTAGACAAAACGTGTTTTGGAAGATGCACGTTTTTGAGAACTTAGTGATTTTAACATTTGATGACCTCTATAAAAATATAAAGATCATAAAATAATGTACATTTTTAAATGTGCGATTTTCGATAAAATTATACGAAGCCAATTTATAAATTTCCAAGAATTGTCTATTTTAAAAGTCTTATAACTCAACTAACAATACTTTTATTGCAAATCGTCCATATAAAAATTTAGATGATCTTATGATCTTTCATTTTTTTTTTATATAGAAATTGTTGTATGCTAAAAAAAATTTAGTTCTCTAGCATGTTTCACACGCAAAAACAAGACAGTGTAGCGTCCTCTTAAGTGCGCAATGTTTATTACCTATAACTTTGCTTTTAAATCCTAACATTATAAAAATATAAATATGTAGGTATAATTTAACAGTTGTACTTACACTATATTGAAATTTGACGTTTTTAAAAATTTAGTTATTAAATGGTGTCAAATTTAATTTAAGATTCGAGTCCAAGTCAGAGGGTTGAAGGCACATAACTCGTTGGACAGAGTTCTATTGATGGAAATTAAAATTAATGAATCTTAAAATAAAACAGAATAGGAAATAAAAATTGAATAATAAACACATACTACATTACTATGATCACATAGGTACTGGTTAATTGAATAAAATTATTTGGAACACTAGGTGTTGAATTAAGGATGGAAATGGATATAATAAGCAGGACTGTAAAGAATACTTTCAAAAAATATTTGAGTAAAGCTACTGTTCCATTTATGCGCATTTCGCAGTGCGCAATGCGCATCAGTATATTCAATGCATTTATGCATAAATGGTTCCGTTTATGCATTTTTATGGAGCGTAAAAAATGTAATCGCATGCGTAAATAAAAGTATCGATCAAGAAGCAATCGGTGTGCGCACTTCGCGCTGCACACGGATATATATATATAATATTGGATTGCATGAAAACGATTACTAATTAATGATTATAATATTTTTCTATATACAGGGTTTTTCACTGTTCTTGTAGCATGTAATGTCATATCCTTTTAAGTGAGTGATAGAATAGATATCATAAAAATGATTTTTTGTTAAATGGAAATACTTGTGAAACCTTTTCTCATTATCCGTTAAACATTTTCTAATTAAAATATATCAAGCTCCTTCTTTTTTCCTTTTTTTTAAAAAAAAAATCGGTTAACTCGTTTCTGTTCCTAAAAGAATTGCAGGTAGATTTAATAGGATTTGATGATTACCTTTTTTTTTATACAGCTACAGTTCATAATTATATCATCTTCTTCGTCCTCCTCCAAAATGGAATATATTAATATATTTATAAAATTTTTCTCATCCATATTAATATTTCTTGTAATATTATAGTGGTATACGTCAATACGTCGCCTGGTATTATATTTCTATAATTGAAATGTATGCACTAACGGAACCACTAACAGGTGCGGACAAAGCATGCGTACACAACGCGGAATCCGCGTTATATTCATTATACCTGAAAAGTTGTGAAAATATAATTTTGCTGTGTGAGTATTGGGATTTATTTTATTATAATATTATTTTATATTATAAAATATATAATATTGTATATTATTTTATTTATTATTTTCAACGTGATAATATTATATAAACTAGATAAATAAGATAACAAATAAATTATGTAAATAATAAATAATTAATACGAAACGCAAGTAGTTCAGAAATAATTCATAAAATGATAAAATAATTAAATGGCACTGGCCAAATATACAATGTGTGGGAGTATTCACCATTACCATGGCCAATATATACCAATATTGGGCAATAAAAATGTTGGCCATATACCGCCAGTCGCCAATATTGGCCAAATACACCAGTCGTGTGGGACCTGCTTTACAGTCTAAACCAAGACCAAGACTGTACTAGAGCTAGCAAGACCAGGACCGAGATTTTACTATTTCGTAGCAAGACCGAAATAAAAATTGTATGCAAGACCAAGACCAAGACTAAGACTTGACTACAAGACTCTTGCAAGTCTTGCTTTTAAACAAAATAAAAATTAATGAATTAAATATATTGTTTATTCTATTTTATTTTTATTCGTATACACTGTTTACAATATTCTACATTATTTATTTATTTTATATTATCGTAATGCAATCATCAATATCTTTCGTAATATTTTCAGAACAGATTATCGTCTATCAAATATATGGGTAAACAGAATTCCTACTATTTCTATATTTATTCATATATTTAATTTATATATTGGCAAAATCATTGGAGAAATAAAACGAAAAAATTGATCGAAATTGTAAAAAATGTATACTACAATCCAGTGGCGGCTCGTGAGGTTCACAGTTGGTAAAATACAGTAGGCGCAAATATTTTACCGCTTTCCTATTACCCCATCATCATAGCTTATCACTCCTAATTCCTATTTGTAATTCCTCGAATTTACCTTAATTCACTGATGATATAATATATATATATCAGTGGCGTACTCAGAGGGAGGATATGGGAGATATATCACCCCTTGACCTTTTTTTTTAGAATTTTTTGCCTTTATGGTGTTTTTGTAATGAAAATATTTTTTATCAATTATATTTTCTTTTGGTGATAATGACGTTCTATTTTATATTGTTGTATAAATGTTAGTTGGTAAACTGTAATGGTTCGAGGTTGGAAGTAAACTTTGTAAAAAATATATTCATCACCCCAGCTACCCATCCTGTGGGTGAGGCTCTGCACGTGTTCGTGTGCCCCTTAGCACGAGCTGCCACTGGCAATCCTTCAAAAAATCAAGAAAAGAAGAAATCATTATTATTTGAATTCGAATCAGACACACTAGTGGAAAATAGAGAACCCCTCCCAACCTGTACTTCATGGCGTGGTTTAGCACTGACGGTCAAACGTGTATTGACGGGTGCCTATATACAGTTTCAAGATCTCCAAAAAAGCACAAAAAAAGTTCAAACTTCTATGAAATGGTAGGCCCAGACACTGACACCATCGAAAACCAACATATTATGTTCCTTAGGACTGCCAAACTCGACGAACAGATCTATAAGGATTACCATACCACAACCTGAAAACTACACTTAAAATATTGAAAATGTTATATATTTATATTGTAAAATCAACACAAGAAAAAAAAAATGAAAAACCTGTAAATCTATGTAACGAAACTTTATTTCTAAATTAAGAAAATTAAATAAATAATATAACATTTAACGTTAACAAACTATTATTACAGACGACTGAAATAGTGAAATCAACTTGACATTAAACAAATTCGAAAAATAAACAAATACAAATTATTATTGTTATTATAATTATTATTTTGGCAGTGTTGATTGAAATGGTAAATGTTTTTTTTTTTTTTGTCGTATTTTTATCTTAGGTTATTTATAGAACTGTATACGAATCAAACACACATAAATATTATAGAATATGAACTACGAGCATAAACTATATATATATAGTTCTATACATTCATTCAACTTAACTTTTAAATTGTCAACAAATTTACTCTTTAAATTGTTATTTATTAATAAATAATACCACTTTGAAAATCATACTATACTTTACGTTATTTTCTATTTTAAGGCGGTTGGAAGTGGCATATTTTTTTGGTAATTTAGACCTAAATGCCTGACAAAATTTAGGATACTTAAAATGTTCCTATTTTAATTCTGTAAAAAGATTTGAATTTATTAACTTCTTTTCTAGATTATTGTGGGGACCGATTTTTGGTATTAAAATTATAAATATGTTAAAATGTACATTAAAAATGTCTACAAATGTGAATATTTGTTTACTTTTATTTCTAAAAATTGGATCATTTAATAAAAAATCGACTTCCACAATAATCTAGCAAAAAGACTGATGAATAAAAATGTGTTTACAGAACTTAAATCGGAATATCCTAATTAATTTCGTCATTTTAGGTTTAGGTAATCTTAAATCGCATAAAAAAGTAATATGTAATATATTTCAATCCAACAATAAATTAATGTTAAAATTTCAAAATCAATTTTTTTTTATTAATTGTTATGAATCATCACGAGTGTCGACTGAGTAAACAAGAATAAACAAGAATTATAAAACTGTTCGCGTTGTACGACACATGATGCGCAAAACTTTTGACTGAATAACGTTAAACTCGCAACGGAAAATGATTGTTTCCAAGAACTTGACAACATGTTGCAGGCGCCGATGGAACAGAAAACATTCTGTTGGATGTTTCCAATTTGCTCTGCTGGAACACGTCTTTGAATTTTGCGCATGCGCCAAACGTTTACAACACTATATTATCGGCTGACAAACGAACGGTGAATGATGTTCATAAAAAATGTTAAACTCTTATTTAATTGCTATATTTTACTTTTCGATATTGATTATAATTTATAAATTCGTAAAATGCTATATATTATCGATTTTTTTACTAATTTTAATTATCGTTAGGTACTAGTAGGTATTTTGTTATTATCGATGCCCCAGTGTCACATTTTACAGTTGTGAAATCATGATATTTGTTCAAAAATACTAAATAATTTCAATATGGTTTTAGAGTTATAACACCTATAAGTAAAATAATAGTAATCAAAATTTGAAAGACAGTCTCACTGTGGTTTTACTCTATTTGAATTACATTGTTCAATAATTTCTGTACAAATAAATCTATTTATTTTTTTATGTTTTGTTAATTAATATTTTTCAAAACATCAGTTATGAGATCGTCTCTCAAATATTATCCTATATCTATTTTACAAAACAAATGTTTTAACTCTAAAACTACTTTTCTAGGTCTTCGATTATTTTTAGTGTACAGTGTACATGTTTTACTAGGTACTTGAAAATCATAATATAGATATACAAGTGTATCTATTATAGATATGTATTTATTATATTATCAAGTTATCTTATTAGAGGACACAGTACGTTATTTTACCGTAAAATCTGTCTTACGAGAAAATTGGTTTCTCGGACTATAGTTGTAAATTATAAACCAAATTTTTACACAATTTTGTAGACAAAATAGTATCTGTATCCTATATTCATCTATCTTCATCCTATTTTATAAATAACAAATCTTAAAAGGTTATTACTTTTGTAAAAACTATTTTTGAATGGATTTTTACAACTGACATAGCATCCGTTCTATTTGTACTATCCAAAAAATTACGACAGTAGAACATATACATATTTTTTTCTACTATATTGTGTAAAGCTTTAGTTTCTTAAATTTGAACTATAGCCTGCCCAAGAAAACATTTTTTTTGTAAAACGTTTCGTTAATAAATATCGAAAATTCATAATAATAAAAAGTGGTACTGACATGGAACTATTTTTAAATTATTATAAAAATGTACTAGAATATTTTTAAATTATTATAATTTTATTTTTCTTAAAATGTCTTGAAAGTTGCCAATATATATAACCCCTTGAAAATTGCATTTGTGGCCTCCTCTGAGGCCGTGATACCCGTATTTTCTGTCTCCGTCATCCAACTGATTATATACCATCAAATTGTACGTTCGGCATTTTCATTACAACTTTGTCATTTCTAATATTAGAATAAATTACCTATTACCAAATATATAGACGAGATCATTGTATATATTCTATACCGTAGCGTTTTCTTTTTTAATTTCAAACAGAAATGTATTTACTACATTTCTATTTACTTTTTACATTTACAATTAAATCCCAATAATTTAGGAAAATAGATTTATTTCTCATAAAAATAAACAACTTCAGATAACAGCTAGAGGACGTAACAGCATATCATAATATATACACAGTGGTGTAGTCGTAAATAATGTTTTGAGTATACGCTTCAATTTTGCAATATAATTAATAAATTCAGGGTAGTAGTATAACCTACTTTTATTGTGTATTAAAAAATTCTTTTTTTTTTTAAAAAAAAATGTGGTGTTCTCTTATTATTTCAAGTCTCTTAGAGTTTACTTGTATCGTTGGATTCACACACTAGAGCTTTTAGCGTGTAACGTGGCAGCGTTAATTAAATAGACAAGAAAATTAGAACATTGATAAAAAAAAAAACTCGTGAAAATAGTAAACAGTTTAAACGGAACCGCGCTAAAAACTCTATAGTGAATTCGCTTTTACTATGTATGTTTTTGGTTAAATTTTGTTATATATCGAAACGTATCTAACCGTGTAAGATATAAAAAAACGTAACGCTTGTTATAATTTCGTGACGTCGTGGATTTTAAGCGTAAAAATCTAGGTACGACTGGATACTTATTAATGCTTTTTTTGAACTTATTTATAATTATTTAACTATATACTCATCAGTTTTCTAATTAAAATAAATTTAGTGTTCATAAATTATAATCACAAACGAATGTTTTAAAAAAATACAGTAAAATGATTACTGATTATTTATTTGAATAAAATAATATTTTATTACGGGATACGATAGTATACCCGAGTATTCGTTTTATTTTCTTTCCTATACGCATATTAGAATTTCAGCGCGTTATGGCTATACGCCGTATACCCGCGTATACACTCCACTACACATCAGTGGCGGCTCTAGCATTTAATTTTGGTGAAAACCAAAATTGAGATGATGATCTTTTTTTTCTGATAATTATGTACATATTATTTACATTATTTTACAAAAAATTTTAATTTTTTTAGGACTTTGGAGCGGATCATGGCCCCCTAAAGTCGCCATTGATATACAGCATATATAAAGATCTCGTCTAGGTATATATATTATATGATAATGGGTCAATTTCCTCTATAATATTATAAATGACAAATTTCCAAGGATGGGCATCAACTAGTTAATAAGTTAAAAAGTTAAGTTTGTGTTAACTTAACTAATTAATTTGTAAACTGTAAACTTATCATGTTATGTAACTAAGATACCTATGAATAAGTTATTATCTAGTTAATATTTTTTATCAAGTTAATTTAATATAGTTTTTTAAATATTTATAGTAATATGTTCCTCCATATTATATTATAATAAGTATGTGTATTTTGATTTTAAATTGTGTATAGGTTATGTACTATATTGTGGTGTATTTATGAATGGGTACACACTAAAAAGATATTATATCATTTAACTTCAAAATAATATTTTGTTGGACTTTGAGTATACATAATAAATAATAGTTATATAGTAAGTTGTGATAAACATAAAATGGCAATATCATTTTTAACATCATCACTTCTATAAAAATTAGTAGTTATTCTATTTCTGTGCTTCATAAAGAATTTGCATTTAGTATAATAAAATAAACAAAAATAATTATTATTTTAACACCAGATTAAATAATGTATTTTTCATAAATCATATAGGTATGTCTATTTACTTATCTATTTTTGTCTAAATTAACTATTATATTTTTAATTTAAAATAAAAAGGTAATTTGGTAATTTGTATGTACAAAATTGAAAATCTATCAATAAAAGATAAAAAAAAAGTCATAACCATTAACTTTTGGACTAATTGAGTTAAGTTAATTAAAATTTGATTATAATAACTTTTAACTTTAACTAGTTAAGTCATTAGCTCGTTCATTTTTAACTCATAACTACTTAAAAAAAACTGTTCTTATAAACTTAACTTTATCTAGTTAATTTTTTCATTAACTATGCCCATCCTTGTAATTTTGTGATGAAAATGTTTTTATATACCTGATAATCTATTATAGAAAACGTCTTCCCCCCTATCTTATGTGTGTAAATATTATAGTTTTGTATATTTTATTTTGTTGATTAATCAAAACTATCCAGTTTTAGTGGTTTTTGATTCTATATAGTAGTCAAAAATTATGTATAGTGGTTACTGATTAGTGAAATTTTTAGTGGTTTTGACAGAATTTTAATGTGATTTAAAGTGAGATTTTTCATTTACGTACAAATAATATAATTTAAGATTGTTCATATAAACACAGAATAATAATTATTAACATTATGCCATTATACTAAAAAATTAAGTTTATAAATTCTAAATACACACAAAACCTATAACTATAGTAATGTTACGAACTGTTCGGTTCGAAAATCGAACTCAAAATTGAAAATATTCGAACCGAACTAATCACAAAATAGTGCTGTTTGAATATCGAACTAAGGAAAACAAAATTTGAACCTAATTTGTCTAAAATCTCTAAAAAATGAAAAATATTTAAATAAGTAGTTTTTTTTTTCTATTTTTAGGATAGATAATAATTTTTTCTGTAATATGATATATAGGAGTAGGTACTTATTATCGAAGAATTTTCGTTATTGTTTATCAATATAATATGATATGATGTACTTATTAAAAACTATTTACGAATACCCACATTCCATAGTATGCTATTAATATAAAACGATATTTATAAATATTTAAAATACTTTAAATTAGAATCGATCACTGATTATTCTGCCTGGTTTTCGACGTTGGAAGCGGGAAATATGCAGAAAATATATATTAATCGTAATTCTACAAAAATAGATTGTTTTGTCGTCTTATTGATAATACACTTAGAAAAAAAGAAGCTCTTGAGTTGCCAACTTTTAAATCATTCAAGTGCTAAATTGTTTTTAATGTTTTTGAAATTCGGTTCGGGTTCGATATTTAAATTGAATAGTTCGGTTCGGTTCGACCTCAAAAATCTGGGTTCGCAACATCACTACCTATAACACATAATATAATGTATAATTACAAGATATTATACCATTGAAACCATCACAAAGCAACGAACGTTTGATTCTAAAGAGTAAAAATAAAATTACTGGTAAAAATTAATTACATATAAGATAATTTTATTGAAAATATTGTACAATTATATTCCTTTTTAATAAATGGGAAATTTGGTTGTTTTTATTGCAGTTCGGTGTAATTTAGTGTAATTTTTAGTGGGATTTTGGTTGAGTAATAAATTTTTTTGGTACCTATTCGTATTGATTTTCGGATTTTGATCTAGTGGAATACGAAAATCACATTCGGCAACACGGAGTCCTTATCCTTCAAGATCCTGCGGAATATTATACTTGAATATTGTCCGATTGACTCAAGATACGCTGTTATAACATACGACTGTACGGCAAACTCGTATATAATATTTATTATAATGCATGTTATATTATACTACGTGCATATCCGGCTTACGGTGACAAGTCCTTTTGTGTACGCGCATAACGAATTTATCGGGTTCGTGTTATTTTTGGCGATCAAAGTATCGTCGGCTCGATGGGTCCAGGGACAACAATACGAGAGAAGGATATAGTGTGTATATAATTATAATAATAATACTTTGTATCGTTCGGCAGCGTGCACCGTTGACAAAAAGGAAACCACGTGTCCCTGCAGCAGCAGACATTATATTCCCTAAAACAAATGACGACACGTGATGAAATCATAATAATAATAACAACAACAATTAAAATTAAAATCGTAACAAGAACGGAGGAAACGGAACCGAAGCATATCCGGTGTACACGACCAAACATTTTCGGATCGCGTTTGAAGACGTATTACTTTACAGGGGATTTACTTTACACTG
Organism: Pemphigus obesinymphae; assembly: GCA_025469235.1. NCBI lineage: Eukaryota > Metazoa > Arthropoda > Insecta > Hemiptera > Aphididae > Pemphigus > Pemphigus obesinymphae. Next base: position 53,539 of record JAIPRL010002211.1, on the reverse strand, counting down.
GCAATAAAAATATATATAAAGCGTGATAAATTTTATTACCGTCCATTGTTTATACAAATCGACGGGTGACGGAGGAATTTGTTCAACGGTAAAATTATATTCACGCACAACAAACGAAATGACATTAAAAAATTATATTTTAATGTTAAATCGTTTACTATAAAATGTACCTATAATGGATGGCATTTAGGCGACTACAAACACGACCGCGGTGTTATTTGAAATAAAAAAAAAAAAAAAAAACACGATTTTTTTACGCCCGTTAATAATCTGCTGCATATTTAGAAAACCCCGAGAAATTATCTCTGAAATTTTGTCATCTATAAATTATTTAATTAGATTAGGTACACAATAAAAACATAATAGCACACTCAAGGAGTATTATTTATGCAATTTATTATACTTTCTTTGTACGTTTTTGTATTTGTGTGAGGCGTACGTAATCACTATAGTGTTAGTAACTCGTATCGAAAGTATACGAGGAGCTATTATACGCACCCGGGGTGCGTTCGACATATTCGTAGTTACGAGTAGAGTAGAGTAGAGTAAAGTTGATAAGAATAGCTTAGTGATCAAGATCACTCGATGTTTAATATGATAAGATGTTTTGATAAGTGATTGTAAATATATTCTACAATTTCTTTAAATTTTATATAATATAATACCTATTTCAACTTGCATGATGAAATGTTAAAAGTAGGTAACTACAAAGTAAACGATGGCGTTGAAAATGAACGTTGATTATACTTAGAAGTATAAATTAGACATAGAAATACTTGTTATTTATATATGATAAAAATATAAGATTTATTATTAGTAGAGTAGGTAATGAATAACCTATCTATTTCATTCGGGTGACAAGAGTTAACTCGAAGTGAACAACATGACGTTTTCGTAAGGTAGTCGTAGAGTTAGCTCTGATTTCTCAAACGACACGCAGTTGACTATAGTTAACTCTAGTTAAGTTTTTGAACACGCCCCTGCTTGCACATATTGTCAGCTATCTATTTTATAACCATGAAAAATATATATATTTATACGTACCGGGTGATGTGATCAAGCAGAACTTATCAAAAGGGACGGATGTGATTTTGTGAACGCTTTCGGTTACCTCGGGTACATCTGGTCCGGGATTTGGGGAGCATTGTTTTTCATACTCGTCAGCCAACAGTTCGACCTTTTCAGATTCAGAAACTACGTAGATTAGACCTGTAGGGCCGATTAGCGGGCGAATTGCTAGCTTCTTGTGGAAGAGGCATTTATTTATATCGTAGAGGGAGTTATCTTGGGTGTCGAGGCAGGAGAGAAACTTGCGCCCCATTCGTCCTGGCGGTGTGTTGATAAAATGAGCCTGATAAATTTTATTTTGGCGTTTAGCCTACGCGTTTAATGGCTGGGGCACGTGTATTTTTCCAGTCCCGAAGGAGTCTATTTTTATTGCAATTTCTTGCACTATTTTGGATAAGAAACTGTATTAATTATAACAATTTCTGTGTGCCTAAGAACTAGTTTCAATGATGGATTTGATATGGTTGGTTAGTTTGGAGAGGGCTTCGTCGATGCTTGAACTTAAGGGGGCTTAACCCCCCACATTTTGGGAAGCCCCAAAAAATGGTTTGAAAAATTATTATATTTAAATATATTTATATGAATATCTTTGCTGAGAGACGAAAAAACATTTCTTTTCGTAAAAAATTAATGTATGGTTTTCATAAAACCATAGGTACCTATTTTTATTTTAATAATAATTAAGAAGGGCTTGCTGCAACAACAGAACAACTCCATATATTTTTGATAAAATGAGGTTATTTATAAATATATAAAGAAAATAATTCTTTAAATATGGGTGCAACAACCGGATAAATCCGATTATTTTTCATGGAGTTGTTAGTAAATTAGAGTTGTCTGATTCTGACTTTGAATGCAACAAAAGGGCAACTCCCCGGAGTTTTCCGTTTGTTGCCACAAACGTTTGGTTACACATGTGTTATGATAAAAACTATCAATACAACTTTATATATAATATTACCTTATATTAATTTTTAATGTGGTTTTTTGTAATTTATTTTATCTGTTTTAAAAAAAAATTTAGTATTGGGTGTAACAACCAGACAACTTCATGTAGTCATCAACTTTAGGAGCATAATTTGAAAAGTAGGAAACATAAATAATATCTTATTATTATTTATTACCATTTGTATATATATATATATTAATTTTTAACTTATATTATTAATGACATACGAAAAAATAATTCTTATAAAATAAGAACTTTGTATAGAATACAAAATTTTTCCAAAAACGTGAATTTCTCAAAATATGTTTCACGCTCGAAAAAAACAGTAGTACAACGTTTACTTAATAGCGACCACGAGAAACTTGTCGAATTTCGATTAACATCATGAAATTTATTTCAAAACTCAAAAATCAGAACGATAAACTTTAGCATTTGAATTAATTTGCACACATTGATTATTTTTAAAACATAATATATCACGATTTTTGAAAATGCGTTTGGAAGCATGGATATTGATACATAAAATACGAATGTGTAATGATGGATGCATTGATAATATAATTTATCAATATAACAATATAACATCATTCATCGATCATTATTATTTATATATAGGTAGTTAAAACCAAAAGTCGCGTTGAATATTTTCATTTATTATTATAGTTGTAACATTTGACGTGATATAAATTTTGATTTTTTTCATTATTATTCACAGTTTGAAAAATAATATGTCAGTCTCCAACATAAAATTATATTAGATACAGACATACAGTACACGGAAGTCAAATATGGTAAGCGCAAAAATGCATTAAATTATATTATAAATAACGATTTTTACAGAGCGATTTTGACAAAAATTATTTTAAATTATTTACCACTAATATATTTTATATAATAATAATATTATAATAAAATAATAATAATCGTAAAACTGTAAACCTTTCCTATGATCATGTACTCTATTTTTTGCTAAGTGGCGCTTCTGTATTGTTCTGCGATGTAACTCACCTCGTCATCCGTATTCGTAGGTATCATTTACACCGACGGTATTAGGTTGATTATTACTATTAGCTATTATAGTTAGTTGGATTATCATTATTTACATGCATTAAATGTAATGTTATGTGGACAAGCACACTTCGGACAACAATGTGAAATACATTTCTCAGTATTTTTCATGATTTCAAATCGCTTATCTTATTTATCCGCTTGTATATAGATAATGCCAGAAACTTGAAGCATTTGTTAATGGAATGCACATACCATTATAATTATTGTACTTACGTGTGAAGATAGCACTACAAAGTTAGCACAACTCGAAAAAACCATTTCAAAAACTCAACTCGGACTTGTTGGAATTTGTTGGAAGGTATTTTAAAAGCCCCAATAGTAGTAAATGCTGAAGACTTATCGTTTTATTTTTTTAACTTGGAGGTGTCTCTTGACATCTGGATATTCAAATATTTAACAGATTCTTTCGTTTCCAGAATCCAGAAAAAATCTACAAGAAACATCGAGCGTTCCAGATTTTGACGATTCGATTTCTCATTCGCGTCTTGTATTTGTATCCAGCTTAGAAGTTATTTTAAAAAAAAAAATCAATAATGTGCCCAATTATTGGGTATTTTTTCAGTAGCATGTCCAGCTCAAAATATTTGGGTAGGCCCGCGGTGTTCTGTACAATACCTACTACAATGGGAAGATTTGGCCCGGGGTACAAAGAGCAAATTTTTATATATTGCTCACTGTACTTTCTATTATATAGACTATTTTTTATCATTATCGACAGGGGTTAAACGTCTTAAATCCACTTCCAAAAAAAAAAAAAAAAATATCGAGACCCGATAACCGATTTAAAATGGTTTTTTTTAATTCCATGTATATTAATAAACGATTCTTTGAAAAAATAAAAACAAAAGGCTACCAATAACCCGTTAAATACCGCTTCCTAATTTATTTCCTAATATTTTTAGAGTAATAGCTTTTTGGTTTAAAACAGCTTCCTAATTTTGAGGATAATCGCTAGTTTAAAACCACTTTCAACTTTTCATAATCGGTTACCGGCTTTAAACTGCTTGTAACTTTACTTATAACCTAAAATTTGAAGTTACGCCACCTTCGGTCGTACTATTATATGATTACAAATCTTTAAATGTAGGTATGTAGGTAAAACCATTGATTATATAGCTAGTCTCTATCTCTATCTCTACTTTAATACAACCACGGTACAGAAGATAACGAGTAAGGAAAGATGATCTTATCACCGTATATAACTTTTGTATTAGCAATATTGTGCTGGTAGACCTCAGATGTGATAATTATAAAATAATAATTGGAGGGAGAAATATCCTTTAATTTTTTTAAATTAAACAGTGTTATAATTTAATCAAATAACCGAATAATATATATGTATAATAATTTTACTATATAGTATATAGTAATATATTGTAGATGATGTATACCTAAGCTTATTATACTTATTTATAAATAAATTATTAGTTAGATATAAATAAGAATAATATATATATATATAGTAATATTGTACTTAATGTTACTTACACTACTAATATACATATTGAATATTTATTTATATAAATCCGTGATATCTCATTTGGTGATAATGGAATTTTATACCATACCTAATAATAAAACACAAGTTACATTGAAATTAATGTATCATATAATTTTAATAACAGTTTATAAACATTTACATTTTAAAATAAGAGTAGACAGGTACATAAAAAAATAATGTACAAACGCAATTTAGTTATTATTACTATATATAGACTGACATTTTATTCTCTGCCACATTCATTATATTCCTAATACGCAAAAAATCAATTTTAGTTTAAACTTATAATTTATAGAATTCGTTCTTGGCACATCACTTAATAAGAAATTTCAATATTTTTGTTCTTCGACACAATGTACTTACAGCGTAAATGACAGTATATTCACTGTTACTCGCGACAGTACCTACATTTTGTGGATAATAATATATATAATAATAATATTTTTATCTTTTTTTTTTAAAAAAAACTCGTTTCAAAAATTTGATATAGTTGTCAAAACTTAGTTTGATTATTAGTCCGTTATTATTACTAACTACTGTAAATATGTCAATTGTCATCCATAACTTCCAAATTGTCATTCGCTATAGTACCCTCAATATTAATCAATGAGAACACGTGTCCTACTGCTATATTTGAATCTGGCTGAATAAAAGAAAATTCAACGTCCATCTAAATTGATTTTATATTAAGTTCATTAAAATGTATAAAAGTCAATAAGTGATAACCAATCTTCGAGAGCAACGTTTTCGCATTTGACATTTTATTCTTTAAACAATTTTACAAATATTTTAAACTATTCGAAAAAAATTTTTTTGTCGATACTTTTAACATTGAAAATTTAATTTATAAAATTAATATTTATTAAAAATTGTTTGTATAATTCAAAATAAAAACTACATATTTTATAGTGAGTGTGTATGATATCCATGGCTATGTGAAAAAGATATGTAATTCTATCAATTACCTATATAATTTTCTATAGTAAAAATTGAAAAATGTTAACATTATGATATATCGAATTTGGATTCCGGGACATTTAGCCGTCCCGAAAGGCTTTATCGGGACACTGGGACGCAATGCACAAAACCTCGGGTAGTGTCCCGGCTAAACTGGGACATATGGCAACCCTAATATACCCTGATGTTATTTAAATATATAACTATATTAAATTATTAATTATTATTATATCACAATCGGATTCCAGTCGGTCGTTTTCTACCGGAGTACTGTATAGGCAATTTATCGTACGCGATAGAATACGTTTATATCTTAGTGTTTGAGAAGTTGTGATGAAGTCAGTGAAATCAATGAAATCATACTACCTATGCAGGCCCGATGAAAGGGGGTGAGTCTGTGGTAATCCCCCCTCCCCCGGGTCCAAAGTTTTCAGATAGGTCAGGAGCACAGTAATACCATAGACGTAATTTATTTATTTATTTATTATTGAAAAACAGGCCCAAAATCACAAAGGTGTAATAACTATAAAAAATGCATTCATATACATATATACATATAAACAAAAACACGCAGACATGAGACACATAAAAATATAAAATAATAGCATTAAACAATTTACATCACTACGTATGAGATAATTTGACATAAAAAATATTATATTAGACAATATTACAGTAGAATTATTAAAATTAATAAGAAATGGTGGACTTTGTTGGCAATACTCGTACATCATCGTCTGGTTAACGCCTCGTTCAATAAATAAATTCAAATAGTTATTGGGGCAAGGAAGAATATATAGAAAGAGAGCCAAATTTCGAGTGTGACGTATAGGTACTCGGAAAATGTTGCAGAAAAGAAGGGGATTCAATTTTACCATCGAGTGGTTTACTGATAGTATGCCTAACTTAAAAGCATCAAATGCAAGGAGCTTACGTTTGACTCGTTCGAGTTGATTGCAATCACCAGCAGTAAAAGGGTTCTAGACTACCTATCCATATTCTAAAATTGGCCTAACTAAAGCACAATAAAGTGACTTTATATGAATGACCTTTATATATAAATATATATTTATATAATAATATATCGGAATTAGCGCTTTGAAAACGGCGACAAATAAGCAAAAAAAAAAAAGTCATTCGTATAAATGTTTCTCGAAAATTGAGTGCCCGACTACAACCAACCCCCGGGTCTGGATTTTCTCTCCACGGCCCTGTACGTATATGATCCCTTCTGTTATTATTCTCCCAACTTGAACGCATGAGCAAGTCCGTAAAGTAAATTTTTTTTTTTACTGCCTAAGGCATCTTTATTTAAACGATCAAAAATCTTTATAAATACAAATACAATACATTGTGGGTAGTACAATATGATAATTTATATATATTATATACGAACATGTTTGAAGCAGGGGCGTCATTTGGGAGGGGCAGGGTGTGCAATGGCACTACTATTAATTTAAAAGTGGACTGCCAATGCTCTAATCCAATCCATAGAATATATAATTGCACCGATCAAATTTTCGTAATAGTTAGAAAAAGAAGCCGAAGACTTTTTTTTTTTTTTTTTTTTTTGGCTTATTTACGTTTAATATAGCATTAAAATGTGAAGAAAAATGGCCCGGTAAAATGTTAAAATTGGCCTGCCATAAAGTCCGCACACCCGAAAAAAAAACTGAAATGACGCCCCTGGTTTGGAGTTGTACCTCCAGTGAGATAGTCCCTTACCTTAGCCTAAGTCACTTAAACTACGTCGTATGGCTTTAGGCGTTTGAGGCGTCCAATGTCTTGCGAGTTGTCTAGAAGTTGTTTAGCAGTTGCATTGTGCTACAGTTCAAGTTTTCTCGCATGTTTGTTGGCAAACTTTTTGATTTCGTCCTGGATGGATGATATATTCAAATCACGATGGATAATTTCATTCCTGTCGAACCGGTATACTGCAACAATGGTACGAAGGGTAATATTCTGACAGCGTTGAATGACTTCGATGTTGGATTTGCTGGCACAACTCCACAGGCCACAGTTGTATGCCATAAGTCCAAATCGATTTTATAATAGCTATATATAGAAGCCGTTTGCTTGTCAGGTCTAGTGTGGAATGTCTTCCAACTAGCCAGTACAGGTTGCGCATTTTTTCTTTAATTTTTAATTTTTCTGGCGGACGTGGTGTTCCCAATTAAGGCGAAAATCAAGGTGTATACCCAAGTATTTGGCTGAATCATTTTGTGGGATTGTCTTATGATCCAGCGAAATTCGAAGATAAAGTAAAACAAAACGGAAAACTTTATTTTGGACCGACGATGATTTGAGTGCTAGGGTTAAGAAGGGACAATAGACCGATGTAAAAGTACAAATATTCTATAGTCTCAAGTTGATGAAATCGGGTGTGTAGCGTCATCTTAAAATTCATTACGTCACGAACTGATTCGAGACAGTTGCGTTATTTTTTTCTTATAAAGAAATATGACATTCGATACGTTTCGATGATGCTTACATGAGAAAATTGCCCATTATTATCATTAATAATTTAAAATTTCAACCCAGACAAGTGTAATGTATATTTTACAGCTGATATTCGATTAGATAGAGTATATAAAGCCAAAATTGTAGGTATGTGCATATTATACTGCAGTAGCAAAATGTGAAAATCGTAAACACCGATTGATTGATGTCTCATGCTCTTAGGTAGGTACATAATAATATAATATAAACAAATTAAGAAATATTAAATATATGGGTACAAAACATTTTTCAAATTATATTCAAAAACCACGTGGTCCGCTAATTTAAAATTCAATAATTTACACCGAACTGGGTTCGCTGGGAGTACAAACTAACACCCTTCGATCTACTCATATATAGATACACTAATACGCGAACACCTCGACCGTGTAATATTGTGTGTTCGCCGTTTACCTAGTGGAGCCTTCTGTTCGCCATGACATCTGGTTTGCACGCGCGTAAAATATATAATGAAGTATCTATCCAGCAGCAAGAGGGTTCAAAATCCATTACGCTATACACAACGAATAAGTATGTCATTGCACTAAATTATTACCTACTAGTGTCATTGGTGAAAAGAATGGGCGTCGTATAGTAAGTGGTTAAGAGGACGCCACACGTGTGTTATTTTATCGTAAAAACTATTTTACCTTTTCTTATATAGCAGGTAACCGTTTTACGTTGAAAAAAAAATCGTTCTCGGGCTGTAGTTGGTAATAAAATTAAGAAACCAAATTTCAGCTGTACGTCTTGTGATAGATAACGAAAAAAAAAATGACGACGGTAGAACACCCATAATTTTGTTGTTAACAATATTGTGTTAAAATTTGGTTTTTTAACTATAACTACAGCCCGAGAACAATTTTTTCTCGCAAAACAGTTTTGTTAACAAATATCTTAATTACACAAAAAAAAGTGGTAGGTACTGACACAGATCTATTTTTAAATTACAAGATTTTTATTTTCTTAAAATTTCACAAAAATTGCCTATACAGAACTCCTTTGAAAATTGCATGTGTAACGTCCTCCAAGGCTGTGGCGTCATTAAAATTGATTTTTTCATTAATACGCATATTTGTGTATTCATCGGATTGAAAAAATTTAAATGAGTAAATTCTTATAAAAATATATTCTTTAAGAATTTATAATTTAAACCATAACATTGGTTGCTATTTGAAAAACAAAAATTGATATTGTTTTAACAAATAAGGGAAGGAGATAAACATTTTAAGTAATGAAAAAATACAAAATTGAGGGTACAAATACTTTCAGAAAAATTGTTTACAAAAATTATTTATACTTATACTACTTATATCTACTTCATGATAAATAAAACTCTCTACATATCCTCCAACCATTACTCAACAACATAAAAACATATTTTTAGAAATAAAGACATTAGTACAAAATAAAAAAAATAATATTTAAATTTATTAAGAACATTTAAAAATTACATTTACAGGGAGTTTCTAAAATAAATCTTCTCTCCCAACTATTTGGGGTCAGCCATCCAAATCCTACACTTCCACTAAACTCCTTCATTTACTCCCATTTTCCTCATTTCACATCCACTACCTCTTTCAGTCTTCCTCACCCCCTCTTTCCATAAACATACATTTCCTTTAGTAATCTTACTGCTTCAGTCTTTTCCCTCCTTAATACATGTCTATAAATGCCCTTAATAATATAGTGTTTAATAAGGATACTTGTAAAATTGTAGCATTAGAAAAGAACCTAAAAGGTACTTAGAGTACAAATATTTTAATAATTGATTATAATAAAAATATTCCAAATAATTTTATTTTTAAGTATTCGAATACCTATTCTGAATACTTTTTAACCAGTTTATTCAAATAGGTACCTTATTCCGAATACAAAATAAAAGTATTTTTTACAAGTATGGTATTGAGCCATAGTAATACCATCTTGCATTAATGTTAATATATTTAAATTGTTAGTCACAAATAGCCCGAGTATTTATTAAAAAACATGTTTATCTATTTCTATAATGCATTATATAAAAGCTAGTAATGGGTGAATTGTACAAATAATTGTATAAGGCATGAGCAACACATTTTTCAATTTTAAGATGAATTGTATTTAAAAAAACCAATAAGAACCATATGGAATTACTTTAATACAAAATTAATACATATATTAGGTATTTAATATTATTTAATTATTTAGACACAACCTATTATTATGAAAATGGACGTGGAAACTATTAATATGTGATTGAGGAACTTGCCCAATGTGTTTGTTCTATATGCCATAACATACAAATCATTATACCTACATTATATATATATATATATATATATATTTTATTTAAATATAAACTTCAATATTTAATGTAAAACATATATATTTTTCTAATAAATTACTATTAAAAGTAAAAAAAAAATTGTTCAAAAAGTAACAGTCTGATATTTTAACAACTCGTAACAATAACAAAGAATATTCAGTCTCAACTCATTATATAAAAATTTAAAAAACATGGAATGTCAATAGCATGTAATAATTGATATTGAATTCATGTTAGTATCATGATGCATGACAATAGTATAGCTGTGATATTTGTGATATTTTTAATTAAAAAAATTCCAAACTAGTATTGAATCATCTCTTGAGCAGCTGACCATTTGGAATTCATCAAACTGGATTTCAAACACATTGTCTGTGTGCCCCTGCAAATAAAAAAATTTCCATGTACACAATAATAAAAACCAAATCTAAATAAAAGATTTATACCCAGGTATATAATGATAACTAATAAGAGTTATTTTTATTTAAAACATAGATAATATATAAAATATAAAAAGTACAATAGGTATAACAAAAATATAATATCATGACACTTCTAGAATACTCCATTTAAACAAACAAAAATAATAAATATTAAAATAACATCTTTGTAATGATAATCTTTACCAACTTACCCTATAGTTATATCTTAAATATTTAATGGGTAAAGGCTATTTAAATGTCAGAAAGAAAATTGTGTAATGAGCTTACTATAAGTGTTCGTAGGCATAAGCTTGATACTGGAACACTGGGATCTAGTGCAGCTTCTAAATTCCAAATTTTAATTATCCTAGAAATTATAAATTATATTTGATGATACTACTAGATTAAACAATAAATACCCTGAGTAAATTAATGATTATTATTTATTCATTTTACTTTAAATTACTAAATTGTAAGAAGTGCAAGGTATAATATATAAAAAAAAAAACAGTTTAAAAATTACAAACAAGGAGATGGTAGGATAGAGTATAGTAGTTTATGTAAAGCAGTAAAATGTGCAATGAGTAAAGTTAAATTAAGGAAATATGATGAGTTGTACCAAAACTACAAGTAACTATAGTAGTAGTAAAAAAAAGTCGGCAAAAGATACTTTATTCTTTATTGCTTTACTATTTTATTATTTATTTTAAAAAAAACCTATTTACGACATGGAAGTTTCTATTAAAACTCAAGCCTAGTTGTTTGTTTAACCATTTTTCCTCATCATCTATAAGTACTTGTTAATGGGTACTCAAAAGTAAAAAAATAATTTTAAATAAATGAAAATATTTAAGTTCTATTTTTCGGGTATAGAATAAAGTTGATTTGGGATTAAGAGTGAGGTTGAGAAGTTCAAATATTTAGAATCTGTTCTACAGAATAATGGATTCAAGGAAGATATGATACATAGGATGGATTAAGTAGAGAGAAGCATTGGAGGTTGTGTGAAAAAATTATCCCAATTAGGTTAAAAGATAAATGTTATAAGAGTTGTATAAGGATCAGAACATTAGGTAGTAGATAGGAAGATGAGTATAACAAATGAGAATGTTAAGGTGGATGATTGGATTGACAACAGAAAACAATATAAGGAATATATATATAAGTATATAGAGTTTTAATAGTAGACAAAATGATAGAGAATAGATTAAGATATATTGAGACATATTTTAAAAAGGGAAGTTAGAAGCAGTACGATTAGTAAAGATAATGTATTAGTAAAGGAATGTAATAGTGATTTGGGAAGGTGTAGGTGAAAAGGACGTGCTATATCAAATTAAGTTGAGGTGTAGAACTTGGGTGGCTGACATCAAATAGTTGGGAGAGAAGGAAAAGAAGAAAAACTAAATTCTAATACGTAAAAAATAATGAACACTATAATAGTATTGTGTAGTGATGTAAAATTACATTAATAATCTTTTAGGAGAATATTTTTAAATGTCATTATTATTTTATTTAATATTCTTAAGAATAGTCTTTAAATTGTGAAATTTTGGTAATTTTCTTTTTTTAACTATATTTTATAAATTTAAAAAATAAGTTTAATAATTGAGAATATTCTCTACTCACATCACCAGTATTGTATATTTACACAACAAACCCATCTATTTTATGGAAGATTATACAAGATTGCACATGTGATAATGACAACAGTGTGGGAGTAACGAGATTAAATTTTCTACCTGGGTAGATAAACCAATATTATGAAATAAACATGGTCTGTTTTGTGGTGACAAAATGAAAAACAGGTACCACAACCCATTGCTTAAATAGTGATGGTAGCGAATGTGATTAAGTGGGAGATACACATTGATAAACAAATTTTTTTTAAACGATCTTTTATGATAAACACTATAAAAAAATACTCGAGTTAGGATAAATATTATATGCATGCTCTTACCCACCATGTGCTCCACTAACAATTACTTTACTATTGAATCTAACGCAAAACATTAAATCTGTGAAATCCTCAAGTATTCTTAAACAAACACCATATTCAACATCCCATAACCTGAAATTATAAAATGAAGTATAATATTAAAATTTTACAGCAAAAGAAATAAAATATTTTAAAGAAATGTTACTTTTATAAGTACCTAATCGTTCTGTCATAACTTGCACTAATAACTAATCGGTCTCTATATTGAAAACTGGTAATACCACATGTATGACCAATAAGGGTGCGCACAAACTCATAACTTGCTTTATTCCATACTTTAATAGTATAATCTTCTGAAGCTGATACAATGTATTTGTCATCGAAATCAACCATATTTACAACGGCTTGATGACCAATCAAAATATTACACAAAGTAATTTCATAGGGAGATATTATATTCCATATGGCTATTGATCTATCCTACAATAGAGAATAATTAAATAAATAATATTAAACATCTGTCCAGATATAGGTAGTGGAAATTGGTCTATCATCGTTTCAGTCCTCGCACAAAATAGTATACTTTTATTATTTTATATTTGAAAGTAATGATAAATTTCATTAAAAAAAAAACGATTCTGAACAAGATTGGATGTAGTATAATTTTTGGCCAGTTATGATAATTTTTTGTTAACTTTGGTAGTTTTCCTCTGTACTTAATTTAACTAATTGGGAATATCGAAAATTATCTCTTTATAAAGTACTAATTAGAATACATTCCTTCCAACCAACATTTTTTAACTCAAAAAGTCTAACTTGACTCTTTCTACTAAAAAAAAATAAATACATAGGTAGGTAGGTATATAAAAAAAAAAATCAAAATTAATTTTTTATACGTTTCTGAAAAGTGGTAAAAAAATTATACTATAATACTATAGTAAATATATGGTGTAAATTACAAGTTTCTGGCTTAATTATCTTTTCATTTATAACAAATTTTGATTATTTTTTTTTTAGCTTAAAAAAACTACTTTGAAAATCTAAAAATGACCTAGCCAAAGTACCAACTAAAACAAATTTGATACTAAAAAGCTCTTTACCACAAAAATTCTACTCATCTCATTCTACCCAAAAAAAAATGTACCTACATGAAAAAAAAAATGCATCATTGTAAAACCAATACATTTTTTGTTTCCCTCAGAGACAAAATAATAAATAATATAAAACTAACTAACTTTAGAACAAGTAACCATCATATTGTTGCTAAACTTTAAATGTACGACTGCTTCATGATGGTACATAATAGTATTGACTATTTTACCAGTAATAACATCCCACACACGAACTGTACTATCATTGGAACCACTTATAATCACTTTGTCGTCATATTGCAAACATAAAACAGCTCCGGTATGGCCAGTTAACACCTAAAAAAAATTGTTATTAATAACTTTAATATTATTATTTTATGAAAAAAATTATTATTCATTACCATAGTACATTTTAATGTAATTTTATCCCATATCTTTATAGTACTATCATGTAAACCAGAGACAATTTTTTTGTCATCAAACTGTAAACAGTTTACACCTTTAGAGTTTTCTGAATTACAATTTATTCTTTGTAATTGAAAACAGCCATTTTGCCAATTAGATTTTATAATCTAAAAATAAAATTTTTTTTTTTTTAAATTTATTTCTCGCATGGACAATTTACGTGGTTATATTATAAAATAGTAAGTCATATGTGTATCATTGTATCAAGTTTGGTTGAAATTTATTCAGACATTCTAGTTATCGAAGTCGAAAAATGAAAAAAATAAAAATATTTTTCTTACAAAACACAGAAAAGAAATTAATGAATTAAAATTAATTTTCAAACTAGATTAAAATTCTTAAAGTATGCTTATTTATGGTTCATTCTTTCGAAAAATATGAATTATGAAATGTTGTTATTTTATCATTCAAGAAATAATTTACGTAAATGCAATAATTGCATGCAATATTTTATGCAAAATCCGATCTTTAATTATGTCAAAACGATAAAACGCAAATTTTGACAAATGTGCCGCTTACACTCATTTTCCTTCTAACTGTCAATATTGTAAACATTTTAACCTCTTGATGCACAACATTTTCTTTTTACCCGATATATTTTTTTTCTGATGTAAATATGCTTCAATATAAAGGGAGAAATAAAAAAATAAAAGTAGTTTGAATGACTATATGAAAATGAGTAAAATAACACATGGTCTTATATGTGCCATGGTGCATGTAAGGTATTTTTTTTACAAATAAAATATTTTTTCAATGTGCAACAAATATTTACCTATTTTATTTTAAAACATAATCATTATAAAAAAAAAACATTATGACAACTTTCTTCATACTTTATAGAAATTAACATAGTTTAAACAAATTTTAAGTTAAAAATTCATAATATATATTTATAATAAATTACAAATAACAATCACATTCTTTGATGAACTTGGTAATTTATTTCTTATTTCATATTAATAACAACTTTTTGAACTTATAAATATAGTGATCTTATGTTATACTTTAATTGATCACTATAAAATTATCACAACTGTTAAGGAATTATATTTTACTTTTCTTATTAGGAATATAAGAATTAACAACTTAATAGAATTAAAAATATTCATTTTTTCAATATTTTAATATCTTATTAATTTAAAAAATTTTAAATTAATTAAAAAAAAAAAAAATTCAAATTAATTTAATAATTTTAAAAACACAAAAATCGTTCAATTTCCTAATTTTAGAGTTTTCAAAATGCCATTCTAAAGAAATAAATACACTATTAAAAACTATTTTGTTCCTTACCTGCACGGTGGCACATACAATGACGGCTGAATTATATAATATTGCAGCAATACAAATGTTTATTTATTATCATACATTGTTAAAACATGTCGTATAGTACCTAATAGTTCAAAAATAAATTTTTTTGTCCTTATATTTATTTAATTAAAAAAGTTATACAACCGGTTATGGGTGCCGTTTGGGTATCAGCTATTCAAACCGATTTTTGGGAGTGATAACCAGATAATAATAAGCCATATGATATTATATTATTTAATATATACATTAACAGTATAGTCAGTAAAAAAAATAATAGATTAATGATAGTCAATATGAATATATACTCATTATTAGTTCATGGCATTATATGTACCAATATGCATCAAGAAGTTAACATAATTGTATACAAAAAAATACTACATACATCCAAATTTTCTACAATTTTTGGAATCAGAATTCCATAGTTAAAACATTTAAGTTTTGCTGTATCTTTAAACCCATGCTTGAATAGGTACCGCATCCTGAAAAAAAAAAATCTAGTTTACATCAGTAATTCCCAACCACTGTATCATGACACATTAAATAAATTCAAGTATGGCTTTGGACCGTTCTTATTTTTATATTTTGTTCAGTATAAAATAAGATAGGTAATGTAATAAAATAAAGATATATTGTGATGGCATGCAAACAAAAAAAATATGTAAATTTTTAATTTTTCTGTATCACTAAAATTTGTGCCAATCTCAAATAGTTGGGAGAGAAGGCGAAGAAGAAGAAGAAGAAAAGTTGATCTGTATCGATTGACAAAAAAATATTTTTTAATTTTTTCACAAAATACATTAATAAAGACTCACTACCCATCTTATATTGTCTAGTATCCCAAAGCGGTATATTTTTTTTTTATTTATTTATTTATTTTTTTTTTTCATTTTTCCATGCACTTGTCTACTTATTTTTGAATCGATACACATTTTTATTTATATTTATATTATTTCTTAAATATTTTAGGAAAAAAGTTGGGTTCAAGTTTATTATAAAATCATCCAACTTGGGGGCAGTCATATGATTTTAATATTACCTCCAATTAATAGTTTTGAAAATATTATTAATTTAAAAATTGAAAATTTTATTAAATATTTAAATAAAAATTGTTTTACAAATATTCACATTATTCTAAATCCATCCTTTAAAAATCAAAGGCTATGTTACAATTAAGCACTTTATTTAATTATCAAGTATTGATCAAACTGTTTATTAAATTGTTATTAGGTAGTCGTGTAAAATATACTAGTACATAATGAAATAACATTATTACATCAAAACTTTTTATTAGAGTTTTTTTAGTTATGCTGATTTTAAAATGTTGTATAACTAAAAATTATATAATATATAATTATGTACCCATATATAATATATAATAAGGTGTTTCTATTATAAACTAATGTAAAATGTAAAATTTGTTATTTTCAGATGTTAACAGTGGCATAGTCAGTTGGTTACTGGATCATTTCCTCCCCTCCCTCTGATATCACTCTAACAAACAAGGCCAAGGTTATTTAAGCAAACTCAATTTATTTTAATAACAGTCCAGCCCAATACACAATCTTAATCTTAAGTAATTTTGAGATTCAACTTGCGAGATATAATTTTTGTTAAATATAATATTAAAAAAATGATTAAAAGTTTTGTTTCTTTTTATGTTTCTGTTTTAATTTTATGAAGTTGTCTAAATTATTTTTTAAATTTGTTGTATTAGCAAGATTTCAAGGACAAAAATACTATTCCTTCATGTCAGCTAAAATGTCATATAAGGATCTTCACCAGTCTTCTTTAATCTGTCCATCTAGTAGTAGAATATAACCTATTTTTTTTTTAATATTGTATCTGGATTTAACAATTCTCCATAGTTCTTTGATATTTTGTGTATGGAACACTATATATTGTTGTTCCTATTTTTCTTAATTAGGGAAAAAAGTGTTTTTAAGAAACAATTTATTTGGATATTATTCCTGCAAAGGTTATATCAATCTATGCTTGTAGATTTCAATATATGTATATTATAATATAATAAAATGAAAGATAAGTGTATGGGATTTCCCCATGATAAAGATAAAGAAGTTTAAAATACATATATCATAAAATGTTATGATGTTAATGGTGTAGTAGATCACATACCTATTTAATTGTTGTTTTTTTTATAAATATATTATATATACAGTGAAACCTCCCTTAATGGATACCTCTAAATAGCACAAATTTTTTTGGGAACGGGGACATTTTCAATACTTATATAAAGAAAAACCTACTGGACACTCTAAATAACCCGACACTTTTATGACATTTTAATTTTTGATATTAATAATTTTTATCGTAAATTTAGAATACCTAAACATGTTAGGTGAGTTTGAACAGCCGCTCATCATAGGCAAAATCAAACGACCACGAGCCTTCAAACAATTGGATATCAACAACTTTCCCATCGATTGGTATTAGAATAAAAAAGCCTGAATGACGACTGAAATAATAATAAATAATATTTCTTCTATCGAGATACAGATTACTTAATTTCTAACATTCAAATATAAAATACCTTGACATACGAAATGACTACGTCTCAAGCTAGTAGACAAGCTAGAGTAACTGATTTTTTTCATAAATGTTAGTTTTTAAAATGTAGGTACCTATTAATGTAAAAATAAAATTTCTCCTTCTAAATAGCGGACAAAATTTCAATGACTGAGAGTGTCTGGTATTTAGATGTTTTACTGTATATAAAGGATAACATATTGTGTTAAAAATCTATATAATGTATTATAGACATATTAGATATTATTTAAGATTCTTCCTCTCCTTCACCTTCAATAATTAATAATTTAAAATTTCCCAAAATTGGATGGTTTTATATTAAATACATCAATATATTAACTAAATGCATTGCTTACTATTACATATCCAATTATAATGTATATTATTAAATATAAGTATATATAATCAATAGTAAAACTTACCATCCTCTTTGTCCAGCAAGTTCTTGATATAATGAATTGATATACATTTTTTTTCGAACTTGTTTACTGTTCCTCAACTCTAGAACAGGGGTCCTGAGTGGTGTACTTAATGCAATGACACATGTAGGTGTGAAAGCTAGGGTTAAGCAATGAGATAGACAGATACTGTACTGATATTGAATGAACAACTGAAGGCCCACGACTGCCAACATATTAGTATGCCCAGTTCTTGATTCCAATGAAATTGAAACATTACATCCACCACCATTAATAATACCCTGAGCCAAAATAGCTCCAAACTTATCCACATCATCTCCAAACTTATCAGCAATTACTTTAGCATAAACAGTATGAAAATATTTGGCATTAGAATCAGCTCCTTCTGTTTGTTTAATGTAAATCATAGCAGATGCAATTAATGCACCTTGGCGAACAAAATTTACCAAATCTTTGGTCATTGGTTCTAATAGATGAATAGCCTTTTCAAATCCAGTTCCAGCAAAAGCAATTCCAAGCGCCATTGCTGTACCATATCTAACGTAAGGATTATAATTTTGTGCAAGTCTACTAACAATTTGAAGACACTGACTAGGTAATCTGAATAGTAAAAATCCTAAACTTGTGACCGCTGCACAACGTACATCATCACTGATATCAGAACTGGCAGTATGTAATAATTTCTTAATAGCAGTCTCACTTCCAGTTCCACAATATGCCATTGATATTGTATACATAGCAGAACAACGCAATATGGGATTTTTATCTTGTAGCAAAGAAAAGATTAATATGTCAGCTTCGTCTAATCGGTTATACATTAAAAATGATATTCCAACTGCTAATCCTCTTAGGACTTGGTTATGTTGAGTTACTTGAGTATAAGTCACCATATCTATGAGAGCATCATTATTCTTGGACCCAAACATAACCAAGCCCATACCTATTCCAACAGCTTCTCCAAACACAGGGTTGTTATTATACAAATTAATTTTTAATTCTTCATAAATATCTCTACGACATGTTCCCATAGCTGATAAACCAATTCCTAAGCAACCTCCATGTTTCACAATCTAAAATTAAAATTATTATTCACACAAAGTATTGATTACTGGTATGGTTGAAGCCCACCATATTTCTTTTTAGATTATGGCTATTTTTATTGTTATATTACCTATACCTTTTAAATGATAGAATATAGGTAAAACTTTGTATTATAGTAGTACCAATATTGTATAGTATAACCAGTGGTGGATCATGAGCCTTGAAAGTGGGAGGGCAATGAAAAATTATTCAATTTTGAAAATCATAGCAATAATAATTATGTACCAATTTAAAAGATATTTTTATTAAACCAAATTTAATACCATATAGAAAAACAAAAGTATTAATATGTTTTATACTTAAAATTTAAATGTCTCTCTTTCATTTCACTAAACAGGTCTTCCAAATTTTTTATTACAATTTTTTGTTAATATGATACAGCATTTTTATCTACAATATTATAATAGTAAAATATACACCAATAATAAAATAATTAATTAAATAAATAATAAAGAAATATAGAAATGTGCACGTGTCACCAACTCACAGTAAATACACGTTATCTTATTCTGTATTGTTCCGCAGTCCACATACATGTTAGGCAATTATTCGTATTTCTCCAGAGGCCGCATTATTACTGAATTTTCCTTCCTATGTTTTTGTGTTTTGATTGTATAGGTAGTTGATGGACAATTGTCAATGTTGCCCCAGCACCAAGCACTGTTCGATACTCGATAACTGCGCAAATGAATAATAGGTACCTATTTCAACCGTACTATTACCTACATATATTTTTAAACTCCGATTACCTCATAGTGTTTTATAACAATGGAAAACAATTTTACTTTCAATAATATTTTTTAATTTATTAAAATATAAATATAGATAATTGTTAATATTTAAATCAATATCTAACTTGTTAATAAATAATTTGTTATAATTTTAGAGGGGGGAGGGCGATCATCCCGTCAACCCTACACACGAGCCGCCACTGAGTATAACATAATTATTTAATAAAAATAATTGCAGGTAGGATACAATATACAAAATAATAAATCTAAGACATTTAAAAATAATACTATACTTTCATGTTCTAACAATGAAGAGTCGATACTTTTGGGGTGGGCATCAATTAAACCAGTACCAAAAATTATTTTTAAAATTTTTTTATTATGGTTGTATATAATTTAAATTTACTTGATGATGTGAATTCTTGAGTTGTTTAAGAAGATAGTCATTAATAACGGCACCATGATTAGCATGAATCAATCCTAAAGCATATAAAATACCACATTCACTAAATCCTGAATATCTCGATGAATCAAACTTTTTAGAAGATACATAACAGTGCAACAATTCAATAGCATCAGTCTCGTTGCCTCTATGAATCATGCCAAATGAAACAATAGCTGAAAGTATTTCCCAAGTAGTCCAGTTGGCCAAATTCAAATAATCCCTAAAACAAGAAATAATTAAATAAATAGGTGCCCAATTAATCAATAATAAATAATATTCAAATATTTACAAATGTATATATAATCAAATTTAACCCTTAACTACTAACATGCAAATTTATCTGGTATAGTTAATGATGAACGGTCTGTCAGACCACACTTATTTTTAAGTATAGTAAATCGGAAATAATATTGACTTAACAAAGTACAAGGCCAAAATACAAAATCTAAAATAAAAATAAATTAAGTTTTCATCCTCTTATTTTCCAAACTGTACATGCTCAAGTTTGCACCTTCACATATTAGGTGAGTTGAAGAAGGTTCTTAATAGCTATGACAAGTGTAGCTACTAAATTATTGGATGGGTGGTTTGGTAATTATAGCTGGCTTGTACGAGAGACCAGATGCTACCGAAAAATATCTTGTTGGCTACCTGGGAGTTGAACCAGGGACACTCGAACTCGTTCAGAATCTAAGATTAATATTAAAATAAACACTTATGTATGAATAAATAATAACCTAATTAAGCGACTCATTGGAAGGTACTGTTAAGAAAATACATTAAAAATCATTGCAACATAAATAAACTGTAATCAAATATTCAAAACGGTCTGACAGATTGTACATCAGTGGTTAAGGAATAACTATTAACAACCATGGAATATAAAATATGTAATATAATTACCTATTCATTTACCTTAAAAACTGATCACTGGTAGTGCCACTATTCATGAAAGCATTAGCGATCATAATAGCAGTATGACAGATACTTGAATGAATTACTTCTTTTGTGTTTTTTAAAATAAATACATTTGTATGATTATTTCTAGTTAAAAACTGCAAATTTTTCTCTGTACTCATTTCCCCACTTATAATTTTTCTCAAATTATTGATTTTTTTAATGTATTGATCATCGGACCCAAAAGATTTTTCTACACTACATTCATTAACAGCATTGAAATTTTTAGGCTTTAATGAATCAAGAACATTAGACAAAAAACGTTGAGTAGCCAATTCATATAAATCCAGTGCTATTTGATAAGCTATTGAACAATTTTTTTGATTGTTGTTTTCAATCAGATTTCTGAATAGCTGAATCACCGATTTGGGATCGTCTAAAAATATGAAACATTTACTCATGTTAACATGGTCAATCTCTACTTGGTTTTGATAGATACTGGCAAGATTATGTAATACAGTGGTACGAAAACTATAACTTTCACAGGTGCACATTATCTCTTGCATTGTATGCAATAACACTTCATACATGTTGTTCAATGATTTAATATATCTATAGAATAAATCCATACGACGTATTTTCAACGCTACATCCAATACAAGTTTGTAATTGTTAGCGTCTGTGCATTTTTGAAATATACAGTTGATAAGGTTTTCCGAGTGCACGTCCACGGTCGTCGACGGATCTGCGTATGCCTGCGTTTCCGCGCGGTATTTCGTATAATGGTCAATGAATTTGTGGACGATCTTCTCCGTGTACGCGTCAAACAGTCGTACGTCAAAAAAATCACTGGCGCACAGGGCGTACAGTAGCGAGTCCGTCGGCGAACCGACCTGTGAGAACACTTTGCTGGCGAATAGAGCGGCTATGCATCGTCTCGCCAGCGATTTGTTGTCGTGAGAAAACCCAACCGTCTGGACGGTACAGGAAAATTCGTGCCAAAACTCACTCGTAATACCGTTCAACGTTTGGTCACCGAGATCCTTCACCTTGGAAGCCAGGTCTTCCAACAATAACTGCACGGTCCGATTTGACATCGGACACATTTTGACGGTCGACGGCGGCTGAACTCGAACGGCCGAATAGATGAAAACTTCGAACGGTACGGCCGGTGAGAAAATGCGGATAAGCGGAAAAAACCAGCAATAGGCGGCCGTCTCCAGCGTGTATGTTCATAAATTCTATCATAATATAATCTATTGACCATTGGCTGGAAAGCCAAGCGTAAACAAAATGGACCATTACCGCGGTCTACGAGTTCGTATTTATAAAGTTCCCGACCGTCCAATATGATGCGGGTGAAATAATACCCAACGGTACTATTTTAAGACGAAAACGACCACTTTTTGTGATAATAATTTCAAAATGCAATGAAAACCGTTTTCAACAGTGACAACGGTGTTATCTTGAACTTTTTTTCCAATTGATAATAATTATTAATTTGATCACAGAATATATTGTGGTTTGATAACGTTTGCTTATCAAGAAAAGAACAAAACGTATAAAATCACATTGAAGTAATCTTTTTATATAGTTTCTTTTTGTTTTTTTACACCTAATAATAACGTAAAACTATAGAATTTTTTTGTAGAACCGTACTTTATTTGTTTTTTTTATTTTATTTCAATCACAGTTAACAGTAGAGAGCCATATTTTAACATTTCTACATGTAACAACCAACTGTTAACAGTTTATGGATATAACTAAATCTATGTTATTTGATTATAATAATATAATAATTTTATTGCGTTTCGGTAAATAGAACCAAAGTCTATCAAGATGTTTGGCTGTAAGTTTAATTTTGTAATATTTTTATGAACCGACTTTTAACTGAGTATGCCAAAATATTAAATCATACTTTATTTTTTTAATGGTGTTCAAATTAATTAATTTAACAAATTTAACAAATAAATTTATTAATTAATGTTCAACTAGAAATGTATTAGGTACAGTGCTCAAATTGGGAAATTGACAGAACTCCTCTACTAATTTATAATATTTTGAAAGCACCCTTACTAATAATTTTTTACAGTATACGAGTTACATAGTTTGAAGTAACGCTCATTTATTGAAAGCCTGAGAGCACCCCTTCTTCTATTATTTCAAATCAAGCACTGATTAGATATTGTTACTGTTTTGTCATAGATCAGTAGTAGGTATAAATATATAGTTAATACAATGTGAATATAAGTGTATGAGGACACTGCTTGGTGTGAAATTGTTTGAAATAGTTCCATATCTGCAATTGTAATTAAAAGTAGGTAATGAACATCAATATAATTTTTTTTCTACTTTATAAAATAGTCAATAACAATAAAATATAAGAAACAATACAAATTTAAATAGACATAAAATAATGGTGTGTCTAGAGACACAAACTTCTTTATTTTCTTTGCGTACACGGACATCCGTGTCATAAATGTATACCCGGGCATCTAGTAAAAATATAATATGACTGAAGGTTTTTTTCCTTAACATTATAAAAAATCTGATGACTCATCCGATGTCAGAAATTACAGGCCAATATCTATCATAGATACTCTATTTAGCTAAAATATTTGAGTTAATCTTTTATTCAAGAATTAAAATAAGTATGAATCACATTTTAATTGAAGAACAACATGGCTTTAGGGAAGGAAAATTCACTGTTACCATTTGAGGTCATTGAGCAAGGTGGTTAAATCAATGTCATATTTTCCGACTTCAAATAGGCACTTGACAATGTTGATCATAATCCTCATAAATTCGACTTCATTCCCTTAATTTAGGTAATACTCTCCTTATCTGGTTATATTTATCAAGCAATTTGTTAAAATTCATAATTCCGTTTCTGTCTTGTCTGATATTTCAATTGATGTCCCTCGGGATGGTCACTTAAGCCTCTTCTATTTATTCAGTTCGTTAACTCAATTAGTAAGTGGATCACAACCTCAAAATTCCTTCTGTTCAGTAATCATATGAAGCTATTCTCTGATTTAAAAATGTACGATATTAATAGTCATTACATTCTCCAATCAAAACTGAATATTTTCTCTTCTTGGGTACACCCTTACCTTGAATTTAAGTAAATGTCATGTTATAACTTTTTTAGGTGTTGTGATCCTGTACTTAATAATTACTAATATAAAACAATTACTTGCTCTATGAATGACGAATTGCCTAATAATAAATATGAAAAAAATTAGTCAAGATCGCATAACAAAAAAAAAATAATACAGATGTCCAAGTCTTTAGACAGTGATAAAATATTACAATTTTTCTAAAAATTACTTTAACTAGGAACTAAATAAATTACCTATATAATTTTAGAAAGTATTTTTTTCTAAGTTAATTAACTTGGATACTTAAGATACTTTTCAAGTATAAATTACATACCTAATTAAATATTATTTAATCTTAGAGAAAATTTTTATACAACTCATCTGTAACCAAAAAATTTAATAACAATTTATAGGTAGGTAATACATAATAATATGCAGATTAGGTTATTGAATTTAGGACTAAATCTCCCATATAAATTTTCAGTAAGACAAAATCCCCCCCCCCCCCCATCAAGATAAATAATTGAAAACAGTGATAAAGCATAAATATAGAAAATTAAGACTCATATTTAGTCAAAAAATACTTGTAAGTACTTGCATACTTTCACAATTTATACGAAAGACTTTTTTTTTGGTTAATGGGTGTATTATCTTGGATAGTGAAACCGGTTGATAAAATATACTACCGTTTATTGCCCAAAGATTGAAAGAGTTTGTGAATGGTATAGGTACTGGTATAAAAAGAGTTTTGTGATAAAAAAAAAAACATGCAATACACATTATAATTTATAATCCTTATATAATACATATTATAATATAGGTATTATATACGCTTGTCGTCGGTCATACCCTTACGTCACTAATTAGTAATTATTATTGTTATATGTCGTGGGAACGTATCGTGTAAATATCTGTAATTATAGGTACCTATATTATATAGAATATTTTTTTTTTCAAAGTCATTCCTTTAGTGGGATTTTGTCTTACCTTAAATTCATACCTGCGGATTTTATGCATTTGTATGTAAATTGTACTATTTGTACTTAACCAATAAATTATATCTCAACAATATTTTATATGGAATGTGTAAATAATGAAAATTTCTCATGTCAAAAATAAAATCAAAAGTAGATATCAGAAATTTTATTTTTATAGATACCTATTTCATTTTCATAAATAAAAAAGACCAGGACTCTCTGGCAGTACCGAATTTAGGGAAGAGCAAAACAGGGCAGTTGCCTAAGGCGCCATTATGATATAATAAAAATATTTACGCTTTTTGTTTCGCTTTTAAAACATAACCATTATTCTAAATGATTTATGAAAATTGATGAATGTCTTTTTGTTTGCTTATTTACTATTTTCAAACATATTTATAAAATTTTTGATAAAAGCTTGATTTTTAAAATAGAAGGGGGCTACAATTAAATTTTTCCGGGTGACAAATTCTCTAGATCTGGCAATTGGCAACCTGATGGGACACCCTGTTAATTAACTGTATACTAATACCTAATATGAAATAATTATTCAATGTTTCAAACACATTTTGTATATAAAATAATAAAAGTATTACTTTCTCGTATATTTTCAAGAAAAAATTGACAATACCTATTGAAATCATTTGGCAAAAATATAATTAAAATGTAAAATTTAATTTCTTCATAAAAATACATTTTTATTTTAAATGTATCCAAATTAAATTAAATTTATAAATAAATAATTTAAAAAATAAAATGATTTACATCTACGATCTAGAGATGTGAGCTTGGTAAAGTTTACCAATTTAAAATTGAATGAGCTCATTCATATGTTATACGAATTATTTTTATTTTGTAATTAATGTTAAAGAAGAGCTTTTTAAGTAGTGTTGGTTTGAAAATGGTATTTAAAATATCTAGTATATTGTGTCGTTCTTAATATATTTTAGCTCATTAAAATTATATGTACAAATGTTTAAAAATAAAAAATATAGCATAATAAATTAATACATAATGATACAAAATTTACTGGTAAAATAACCAAATATTTACCGATAAAATCTACATCATAATGTACACCAACAATGTTAATTTATGTCTAATATTATACTTTTTTTTCATACCTATGGCAAATTGGGTGTTCGCAGAACTGCCAACAATCTATTTTAGAAAACTGAACTTTTTTACACACATTACCCATACTTTCTATAGATATAAAATAAAAACAATTTTTAATTTTTGTTCCCAATGTCCACCGATCAGAATTTTCTCGAGCTGAATATAATTAACATAATTATCATATTATTGTTGACAACTTAGATAGTCAATCATCGATCAGTTTAGTATAAAATTTACAGACAATTACAATATTAAAAAACCGACCAGTTGGCAATCCTGAATGCTCGTATAGAGCACTCCCACTTAGTGCAAAATCCTAGACGGTTAAAGCCCTATCAAATATCTAGCTGAACCTGTGGTTTCTCTACCATCTCCCAAAAACAATAGACTCTTCCTCTTGTAGTAAAGTCATCAAAATAAACAAAATATAACTAATATCCTATCATATGCCTTATTATACTTGTATGGAATGTATGCCTATCTGTAACTAGACAATACATAGACAATGCATTTCATAATTTAAAATAAATGTATTAACAAACATATTATATATTATAGGCATACATTATTTTTAATGTTGAAAATGAAAACAAATAAAAACATTAAAAACACATAAAAAGAAGTCTAATATTTAATTGGATTGTAGAATGAATGCAATGATTATAATTTTGTTTGGGCCTAAGAAAATTGGTTATATTAACATAGACGGAACTTATTGTTTAAAAATTTAAAAATTACAATATTGAAATATTTATTACTATGCTGATTACAAATACAAATATAACTCATATTTAACTTACATCTTACTATAATCTTTTGCATTATTTATAATATATAACACAAATTAAATACAAATAATAAATATATACAAACATGTATTAAAAATAAATATAATAATTTAATATTGATTAAATAGTCATACATTATAATGATTTTTTCATAAAATAATTATTACCTAATTTTATTCAAAAATTAATTAGAAAGTGATCTGTTAGTTTCTATTATCTATTATTATTGGAGTATATGTCATATATTATTATGAGTATTTAATAATGAAAAAACATCAAGTTATTTATTAAAAACATCAATTTGCAAATTCAATGATTAATTTTACTTATGGAAATATATTTTTAGTTTTTAATTTTTGTCTGAAATACCTATATTTTGTTAATAAATTAAATATTATAAACTATGAAAAAATCAATTCTATGTAATTTTTTTTTTCTTGTAATGACATGCCTTTAATAATACACATAGGTAAATATATATATATATATTTTTTTTTTTTTTTGAGAATACATAAAACAAATTATGTAATTATATCTGTATTAAACAATTTATTTATAGTTCGAGGACATTATATAAGGAGATTTTTTAGAAGAAACATGACCCCTATGTCTGTTGAAGATGCTCAAGCTAAGAAGGATTTTCTCGCTAAGACATATTTCTTAATTAGTTTGGCAACATTCTGTAGTGTTTTGTATCAAATAAAGCAAGGTCGTCTGAATTGGTTAGAAGCTGAAGGATTAATTCCAGAAGACGAAACAAAACTATCTCCTGGTAAGTTTAAAATATTGTTATTATCCTCATTCAAATACTGATCCATAATAATTATTATTTTCTTTATACCTATAGGTTTTCAATATGCAAGGATGTTAGGTACTAAACAGGCAACTATTATCAGAGTTCAAGGTACAGAAATTTTAGGTTCCAAAGATTATGATAAGGAATTATTTGATATAAGTCAGCACATAGAAGAAGAAGAAAATTCTAACGTAGATTCTACAAGAAAATTTTTGAAAATATAATTTGTATTATGTACATAATATCATTTAGTCTATACAAAATTATTGTATATTGTATAAAATTGATTACAACATAGATTATACTTGACTTCTTTTAAAGTTTTTATAATTGTTTTGTGGCGAGGTCGCAGGTTGTTCTTCCCAACGTGACACAGTATGTAACACGTAGCCAGGATCGTTTGGCGATTTAGGTTCATCCATATTGGCACCAAAGTAAAATCGACTTTTAACAGACTTTTGTAAAGAGTCATTCAATCTTTCCACAGGTGATTTTAATGGCAGATCTGTAGGTCTCGTTGGTCTTTTTTTTTCTGACAAAACATATGGAACTCTAGCATTTTTCACTTCATGTTCATTTTCCTCTTTCGGGCTCTCCTGTTGATTGTGAACTGTGCTCGAAATGCTAGGTGATTGCAGTTTAGTTCCGTTTTTAACATTTACAAATCTACAAAAAAAAAAGAAAAAGATTATATAACTAACAATAACTAAAACAAAATTATTATCCAGTTCTCCTGTATTACCCATATCTTAGTGCTAGGTTACGCTATAGCTACTATAAGATGACCAGATTAAAAAAAATTTTTAACTGGGGATATATTATCGAATAATAAATCTAAACATTGACTTATATTTTATAAATATTTAATATTTTTACCATGAGATTTTTGATTCTAAGTATAGCAAAGAATGTATATTTGTAATTGGTTATTGGAAATACTATACTTAGTATGTACAGGGCCAAATTTTGACCTATATTTATAGAAAGAATTGAGTTGGAGTTTTCATATAAAAAACTATGATAGGTAATTCATTTTAAATACTAAATAGTAGGTACCTACAAATTTTAAAAGTAAAATTTTCATGAACATAAAGAAACAAGTTAGGAAAAGTTCACTCTGTGAACGCACTAAATTCCCGGTTTCCATAGGTATATTTAGTTAGAAATACATCCTCACTTTCTGAGTATAATTATCTAGATTCAAAATTTAAACGGGATATGATACATGAGAATTTTTACTATGAACGAATATAGTTTTTAAGTTAAGTTGATTTTTTTTAATTTGATGTTTTTCAATATACTTATCAAACAAAAACTCTATGCTCGGTTTTAGTTTAAGTTCTCATCTTTGATTTAGTCTAATTATTTTTCTTTTACGATAATTTTTTATCAATCTGTGATCAGAAAACCACAAGTAGTTTTTAAACAAATATCATGGCTATTCAACAATAAAAAGTGATACAGATAAAAAGCTATTTTAATATTTTTTATTGTTGAATTTTTATAATTAAAAAAACTTTTAAAAATTGCCTACACAGAACCCCTTAAAAATGGATGGTATAGTGTCTTTAAAAATAACTACTTATTCATACTAATATTTTCATGAAATAGATACCTATATTGATATTTTAGCTATTATTATATTTTATATAACAATACAAACAAATAAGAATAAATTAATTGTTGCATATACCTAGAGATTTACTCAGGGCTGTTTTAAAGAAATATTTAATGGGGAATGTTCCCAAAAAAATCATTAGGTACCTAACCAAAAAAAACAGTCGTACACTTTTTCACTAGTTTGCCAATTGAACCATTTAACCTTATTTAACAACCTATTTTCTTAAAATATGGTAGAGTATCTCACCCCCTCCAAGGGACGGTCCTGCATATACTGTAAGTATCTTCAACTGGTTATTGATATTTAATTAAAATTCAATAAAGAAAGCTTAATTATATTGATTTAAGAGGACGCCCCACACCGGATTTTCAAGGGGTTTTGTATAAGCAATTTTTATTAAATTTAATGAAAATAAAACAAATTAAATATATTTTAAAATAAACCTGCGTCAATACCATTTTTAATTGTCGTGTAATCACGATATTTGTTTAAAAACATGTTTAGGTACCTACGCATTTAAAATTTTTATCAGCTTGAAAATATTGTAGATAAATGAAATTATAAAGAACAAAATTATCTAGTAACTAATGGAGCCAATTTTTGATATATTCATTTGTACACGTTTTACATGAGCTGTTAAAAAAAAACAAACAAAATGTTATACTTACAAAATCTCACACTCTAAAGGTGCACTTACAAGTAGTTTAACTCAAAAGGAGTTAAATGTACAAGGAGTTGCATCCGATAGGTATTGTATTGAGGACGCTATACACCCGATTTTAAAGGGGTTTTGTATAGGTAATTTTAAAAAAATGACAATTCAATATTTTAAAAATAATTAATTAGATATATTTTAAAAGTAGTCATGTGTCAGTACCGTTTTTTATTATTGTGTTATCACGATATTTGTTAAAAATCACGTTCACGCCATATAACAACTTTTTTCTGTATAATCGGAGAGTCAAAATTTTTACAAAATATGAAAGGTTATATTTTTTTTTATTTTTAAATCCGTGAAAATTTTTAAATTTAAAAAAAATCCACTCTACGACATAGTAAATATTCTCATATTTTATATAAATTTTGACTGCGATTACTAAGAGATAATTTGTAATTATAGAGCGTGAACGTAGTTTAATACCGCTAAAATGGGTGTATAGCATCCTATTAAGCTAGTTTTCTATATTTTCAGTTGGTTAGACAGAGAAAGCGTGTATAGCGTCCTCTTCTACTTTTCTACGAAATATGCAAAATAAAATTTTTCCTATTTATCTCTGCTAAACAAATCGTCAGGTTCAGTTTAAGAGGAGTATGCGCAATTTTTCAATATGTAGGTGTGTGTATATATATATATATATATAATATATTGTTTTTTTTTTTTTTTTAACAGCATAAAATACAAAAAATTTTAATTAAGAATTTTTAAATTATAATCATATTACCTATACTTAATTAAATCGATTTATATTTTATAACAGAAAAAATGTAATTCTAGAAATATTTATTGCGATTATCTGTACCTATATCTACTCGTAATAAATGCTAAAAAATGTCATTTTTCTTCAAATTTTTGGGAAACATAGCTGAGAGAACATGCCATGCAAATTCGCAAATTAAATTGAAAATATCCGTCGATTTACTGTGAAACATCACGTTGGGTATAGGTAACAGGTTAAATCAAATACGTTTAAAGTGTACTTTGATTTTTCGGTTGCACCTATAAACCGGGTGGGATCACTCGCTCGCTTGGCTATTACTCGGACGGTTTAAATCGAAAATATCCCCTGGATTTATTGTGATTGTGAAACACCACATTCGAGTAAGTAACATTGCAAATTAAGTATACGTTTCAAATATAGATACCTACTTTTTTCGGCATTTATAATAATAATTTTACGGTATATTTTTTCGTTCAATGAAATTAAAAAAGTTTGGCAAAGTTTTGAACATTTAAAAATTTGAGCATAATAGGTATAATACCAAAAACTCGGTAAAAAAAAGTACCGTGCTCAATCGTATTTTACCTAAAATATATATCTGATCACATGAATCATTGACTAGTTTTATACTCAAATTTATAATTAAAAACATTTTTACCATATTATTCCGTTGCTCAACAGTGATAGGTAATATATTTTAACACAATACCTATTTTAAAGGGAAAATTTAAAACGTTTTATTATTTTTTTTGAGGGGGACTTATTCTTAAAAGGACGCCATATTTTTAAGGGGTTATGTATAGGCAATTTTTATGAAATTATAAGAAAAATCTAATAATTTAAACATATTAATTAAGTACATTTTAAAAGTAGGTAATTTAAAAATAGATCTGTGTAATTACTACTTTTTATTGTTGTGTGATCCAGTGCCAACTTGCTCACAAAGCCGTTTTACACAAGAACAATTTATTCTCGGGCTTTATAGTTGTAATTAAGAAACCTAGTTTGTACAGAATATTACAAACAGTGGTTAAAGTGAGGGGGGACGGCGTCCCCCTTCTTTGCTTAGCTTAAGTTTGGTGTCCCCTTTAGTTTTAATTCCAGGGGGACGGTTCAAATATTCATTTAATCGTAAAAAATATAATATATGTAATTTATTTACATATGTTATAATTATATATATAATATATTATATTATTTATAGTAATTTTATTACTTTTATAACATTATTAGGTATATTTTAAAATGACACATTATATTATATATTTTATATTACCTATATCTACATAAATCAAAAATTAGTTGTTAAGGTGTATTATTATTATTATTATTATTATTAAGACTGAATTTGTTTTTTTGTACATAATATTCAAAAATTAAATAAAAAAAAGTTTAAAAAATGGTATTTAGTTATAAATTGTATGGAAGATCTATATTATAGAAAAAACTATTTCAATTTTTCTTTGTACTCCAGACATTCTCTCCTTGGCCAGAATATAGGTACCTAATTAATATGCGTATTTTAAAATTATAACCACAGAGTATGTACATTACACATAATAATAGGTATATACATATACGTCCGTGATAAATTTTTACAAATTAGGTCAATAATAGCATGGATTAAGAGTTAAATTTATATAAATATTTAAAAAATTATTATGGTACTGGTTCAGGGGACGCCTTTTTTTTTGCATTAGTTATAGTCCCCCCTGCAAATATATTCCACTTTAACCACTGATTACAAACAAAATTATCTATGTTCTATTGTTTTTTATTTTTCAATATCACAAATATAACTGATGTTATATCATTTGCGAAAATCCTCTAAAATATGGTTTTTACAAAATAAATAACTTTTTCAAGATTTTATATATTTGTTTTTAAATGACAACGGTAGAACCCAGACAATTTTGTCTAAAATATTGTGCCAAAATTTGGTTTGTTAACTACAAATATAGCCTGAGAACAATTTTTTCTCGCAAAATAGTTTTTTACGGTAAAATAATGCATGCATGGCGTCCTCTTAAAACTTTAGATAGTCGCCCACCGGACACAAAGTTTTTACATAATTTTTCGGTAGTTTTTCCTACCACATTTATCGAAAATGACCAAAAATGGAAAAATTGCCTCTTTAAAGCACAAATTAGATGAAATTTTCTACTGGAAAATGGAGTCATGTGTACAGATTAGTTCATGTATTCTGGTCAATAAGTTATACGCAGAAAAAATAAAAATAAAAAAATAAACATCATTGTAAAATCTGTAGTTTTTTCGCTCCGTTCAGAATCTAAAAAAAGCCATGGGGAATATATTACCCCTTCATGCCCCCCTTGAGCACGACCCGGCTGGTGTAAGCAGCTAGAGTAGGCATAATTCGTAATTTATTGTTATTACAAATCCGAAATTTGTAACTTAAATATTTATCAGTTATATTATATTATATTGTAACTTAGTCTTGTAAGTATTGTTTTATCTGCATACCTATATCAATTAAAATACTATTTTTGATATAATATGAAGGGTATAAATGGTATAATACAATCAAACAATGGGTAAAAATTAGGTTACAAATTCCGGATTTGTGGTTACGAAAAATTACGAATTATTTTTACTTTATAATAATTATTCGTACCTAACGTGTTTTTTTGAGAACGAATTTTTATTTAGTAGTTCTAGGGAAAGTGATTTTAAATATGTCCTGAAATATTTTATCCCTGCACGTTTTCCCCGTAGATAATATCTAAGATGCTGATAATCTTGTGACAAAATAATATCCCTAACAACCCCTCCCCCCCCAAGAAAATGTATAAGCCCAACCTGCACTTGCAAGCTCGCCCTGCTCGATTTTACACTAGTTTTATACATACCTACGACGATAATCTGGAGACTCTTCGCGTGGCACATTGATCTCGAGCTTCTTCATTTTTGGCAGGTCCATGTCCGTGTCGTACCAGTCGGCGTGCCGATGGCCTTCGAACCCGCGATTGTTCAAATACTTTCGACCGTACTGGTGCACCGCCGCCGCCCCATCGTCGCCCGAATCGTCGTCACCCCTCGCCATCGACGATGTCTGAACGCCTTCACTTCTGGTTTCCACGGCGCGACCTGCACCGTTGTCCACCGTCGTCTGCAGCAGGCCGTTCTGTCTCTTTTCCGCCGTCTCCCGTTTCAATATGCCGCCTCCATTGGCGTGCTCGCCGTTCGCGTGCAGGCCGTTTGCGTACTCGCCGTTCGTGTGCACACCATTTTTATGCACGCCGTTTGTGTGCACGCCGTTTGTGTGCACGCCGTTTTTGTGCACGCCGTTTGTGTGCACGCCGTTTTTGTGCACGCCGTTTGTGTGCACACCGTTCGTTTCCCGTGCCGAGTCGACAGTGTCAGCTGCAGCCCTCGTGCGTGCAATGTCACCGTACCGGGTGTTCTTTGGCAAATGCGACTTCTTGTCGTTCCGTCTGTTCGACAGACACGTGTCCAATATGAACACCATGCCCGTCACAATGGACAGCGAGCCCAGGATGAGCGCGTTGGCGACCAGATCCCTGGGCACGCTGTCCACGGCGGTTATCACCAGACAACCGACGCCGATGAACAGCACCGCGCCAATGACCAACAAAAATGACTCCTGTGTGCATTTAACGTCCAATAAAAATTATACACACTTATACACACATACGAATTATATAATAATATAACATGTAGTGGTGGCGTATTGGAAAAAAACTGACAGAAAACGAGGACTCAGATGATTGGATAGTAAAATTTTATGTAAAGCAGCAAGACATACCGCAAGCAAAGTTAAATCAAGGAAATATGATGAGTTGTACGAGAGGTTAGGAACAAAAGAAGAAGAAAAGTTAAGCTTGTACAAGCTGGCTGAAGGAAAATAAAAAATATTCAAGAATGTTCAAAATATATGCTGCATAAAATCTCCAGTGCTGACAAATAATATGGAAGTGAAAAAGAGATATGAAAATAATATTCCGAAGGAAAGATCCTTATATACCCAATAGGTAGGTATGCAGTGGATAAGAAGATTATAGAACAGATGATGAGTTTAACAGCTTTATGACAATGTTAAAGTAGATGATGAATGGAGTAACTAGCGAGAATATTAAATAAGAAATTAATAAATACGGGTACCTACTGCTTATACGAGTATAAGTAGTGTCACTTCGATAAAAGACAAAATGTGAGATAATATAGATTGAGATTGTTCGGGTATGTTTTAAGGAGACAGTAAGATTGACGAAGGTATAATGTATATAGATAGAGGTGGCTGGATACTTAAATGTGTCGCAGTAGAGTTATATGAAGTTGGCTGGTGTAAATGAAAAAACGCGGGATATCGAATTGAGTGGCAGTTGAAGACCATAAGATGGTCAACTATACATATATTTGTGAGAGAAGGTGAAGGAGAAGAAGAGTAGTGGTGTAATATTTTTAGGAGGAAGGTGCTAAACACTCCAGGCGAAAAAAAAATCAAAAATAATTTTGAAATGGTACCTAATGACAATAATAAATTATTAACAGTTAAAAAGTATAATTTCAATTTAGATTTGGATTTTAATTTTAATCAAAAAAATCAACTAAAATTGTTTGTTAATTCTAAAAATATATATAAATATATATACGTATATGGTCTTACCGTTTTCTTGCTGTTTTTCAGCTCGCCCATCAAGTACGCTATGTACAACGCCACGCATATTATTATGTAGCCACCGAACGTCACGTCAGCGAAAAGTGATCCGGCCCCGTTTCTGGTAATGTTGTTCAGCAACGGCCATTCTCGGGACGTCTTCTCGAAGTAATAAAACAGTCTGGTGGCTTCTGCGTCCGACCATCTCTTGTAAAGTAGACAACTCAAACATAAAATCTGCAAAACATAAACGATTCCCATTATAATATAGGCACGATAAAAGTTCTAAACGAAAAACAGAAGTTTACATTTAGGTAGATACCTATTGAATCAAGTTTTGATATTCAGCGCCGGATAGGGAAGCCACCGGCTCAAAAAGAGTTTTTAATTGTTTTAAAAAAAAAAAATAATGTATTATAGAATACCAATAGAGTTCTCCTAGATATCGAATGTTCGTCCCAAGGAATCCTGCCAATGAATTCTATTTGGAGACCATCAAGAATCAAATGGGAATCAATTAAAATTATAAAAATTACAAAAATATTTTTTTAAAAGTCAGTCTCGCGAATAAGGGAGTTCTTGAGAGATCATATGACGTTGAATTGTCCCTCTCACTGTTGGTGATGATTGGAAATCCGTAACAAATTTCTAACTTCGGAACCGGAGATCAAACTGTTTTTGCTTATATTTTGGTATAAATTACAGATTTTTAAAATTTAAAGTTACTTAGTGTACCTAATTTTATAAAAATAACCAAAAGTGATCAAAAAGTTTCGATATCTTAACCATGCCAATATGTAGTGCTATAGTAAATAATTGGTGTACATCTAAAGTTTCCGGCATTATAATTTTCCAACTTCTAACAATTTTTGTTTATTTTAAGTATTTTCCTTTACATGTAAGAAAACTATTGGAAAAATCTAAAAAATGACATCTTTAAAATACCAACTAGAATAAGTAAGCTACTATAAAGCTCTTTACTCAAAAATGTGTATACCCATGTATGTTGTACATACATAAGAAAAAAATATATAAGTCGGTGTACCTACTATCTATATAACCACGAAAGTTTATAAATTGTTATT
This sequence comes from Pemphigus obesinymphae, assembly GCA_025469235.1. NCBI lineage: Eukaryota > Metazoa > Arthropoda > Insecta > Hemiptera > Aphididae > Pemphigus > Pemphigus obesinymphae. The sequence continues at coordinate 16,259 of JAIPRL010002211.1, read as the reverse complement.
TTCAAATTTATAACAATCTTTCGTTAAGATTCAAAGTTTTTTTGTCTTGCATATAAAAACAACTGGGAAAGTCAAAAAATGACCTTTATAAAATGCCAACTAGAACGAATTTTCTATCAAAAAGCTCTATTCCCGATAACTCCTTTACTTTACTCGTTCTACCTGAAAAAGTAAAACGTAGAACTTGTGTAATGCATTTCCTATTTTTTTTTAATAATTTATTATTAGTTTACACTACCTAGCTATTCATATTTCCATTCACCTGTTGCTATACATTTGAAATATTTGTACATTTGCAAAAAAAATTATGAGAATGACTTTGCATTACTATTATAGTTAGTGGTTATTAGTTATTATTTATTACATATATATATTGGTTATTGCAGGCTAGTGAGTAACTATACTTATATGAATTAATGTATCATATAGCCCGTAGGTATGCGTACGTCATGTCATAATATGCAATATACGCGTACATGTAATATAATATATAATATGTAATATGTATAATGTATATATACAGCAGTTAGTAGCCACAGGGGTATTCCGAAGAAATATTTTTTTTGGGGGGGAAATACTCTTTCGAAAACGGTAAATAAGCAAAAAAAAACCAACAACGACGATTTTATAAATGAGAAAAGAGTGACATTTTGTCGACTATGTCAATTTTTCTACCAAACTATTGCAAGATTTGCCGACTGACAAAAACCCCTTGGGTTCGGAACGCCCCTGTGAATAGGACGTAGGTATATCGTATACCTATGTAAACTGTACCTATAAATTTATTGCAAGTTGAAGCAATAAAGCTAATAAAGGTATATTTCACGAATAAATGGTAACCGAAAATATTGAGTTATATTATTATACATAATGTACGTATTTACTATTTATTTAATCATAATATATTCTGCAATATGTACCCATTGTATATAATAATATAATATATCCATAATATATTACTTATATAGACTATACATTGTCCATTAGACATTACGTGCAACTGCAAAGCATTATTTCTCTATATATTTTAATGTTTTTAATAGTTACAGACGAAGATATTTTGATTATTAACAGCTGATATCAATATCACCTTGCCTACAATAATTACAATATTACAGCTATTATTATACAAGAGACGGAACACCTTTTTTAAAAGGTGAGGTCTTGTCAACTAATTACGTTTAACAATAATACCTAATATAATTTACGTCATAAAAACATAACTGCAAAAAATGCATTCTTCACGGTTTATATTATGACAAAAGTCATGAATCTTAAGAGTTAGGTATGAATAAAAAGAAAAAAAAATACTAGCCATATTGGATTGAAATTATTACTTACGTATGTCCTATACACTCTTATATATATATTATATACCTATACTCATCTCATGCTTACAATACCTATATTAGTAAAGAATATTTAAAGGATTTAAAATCTATATTTTCTACTTAACTATGTTTTTTATCGATCTTATATTTAAAAGTTTTTTTTTGTGAAAAAACCATTAGAACTTGATATACAATTAGTCAGAAGAACAATAATTTTAAGTAGGTAAGCTTACACTAATTGAGTAAATAAATTAAAATTTTCAAATAAATCGTAGGTATACTTTAAATATCTCGATAACTGCAATAATTATATACAATATACATAATTAGATTAGATACCTATAGGTTTTGTTAAATGAAAAAGAAAAAGAAAATTTTTCTTTTTCAACCCACATTTTAAAATAAAATAAAAATAGTCATCACAGATACAATAAAGTGAATTGCCGACCTCTGTGCTAATATACTCGACTCAAGTATACCAATACGGCAATACCTACCTATAACTATATGTATAAAATATATGACGTAAAATCGGATTTATCATTTAATCAAATTAAATGTATTCCTCTGCAGGCAGTTAAATTGTGATATGCATGCCTATACTTATATTACTTACTAAAACTCGTTGTCATTATATGTTTCAGACCTATATGTCTATAATGTATATAATGTATAGGTACACTGCACACAGCCTGCAGGTATACACCTAAATACATGATCGTTAAATCTTAAAGATTCGTTTTTGAGTCATTAGTAAATATAATCTATCGATAGATGGTTGTATACATCATTAAATAAGTCCTATGTACCTATCTATAATGTAGGCCGACAGTGCAATAATATAGTGAAGTTTATATGTACCTACATTATCCTTCATTTTTAATTGTTGTATATAATATAGTTATAATTCTTTAAACTTATTATATATTATATTTTTATGAGATATCTCGAACCTGTATACAGTGTATGTAGGTATATTATAATGTAACCTATACCTAGGTATTTTTATTCATACGCAAAGAGTATCCTAATAATTTTTATACCAATTTTTATAGACGACATTGAATAAAGCACAATATGTTGGTAGGTACTTGGTAAGTACATGAACGTCGTATAATTTTTACATTATTCAATATTTCCCAAGACCTTGAGAATACGAAAAGATCTGCTTGAACTAAAAAAAAAAAATGATTATACTATATACTGTAAAAAATATAATAATTACTAACAACAAATTTTGTTTTTTCCTATTTATTAATAACCCACAAGATAGTTCCATTATACCTATATAGTATATATATATATATATATAGGTATCTATGTACCTATAATATATTATATAAACGTATAATATTAACATTATGAAATATGACTCATTAACCGGCTTTTTTCTTAAATCTTAAACTACCCGTACAATTACATAATATATTATTTTATAAGAGGACGTCTCAACCTCCACTCCCTCCGATTTTATACAAACAATTTCTAAGAAATTTTTAGTAAAAGTAATATCTAACAATTAAAAACCGTTTAAATACATTTTAAATGTAAATTATATTTGATCCTACGCGCAATTTTCATTTTTAATATTGTTTTTTTTTTTTATATAGGTAGGTATTTTATTGAGAATATTACTCTTTCATTCACTTAAGAATGTCATATAGAAAGACAAAGCCAAAAAATAAATTAAGAATAATATCTTGGCTGATTTTTAATAATTATTTTCCTTTTTACACATTTATGAGTTGTTAAAAAACCAACTTTTAATGTTTAAAAAAAAAGCTATTAGGTTTAGATACCTAATTAAAAATAATGAATATATCAAAAAACAGCTACGTATGTATTATAACACTATATAGATAATATTGTTACGTACATATGTGTTTTTTGTTTTCGTATTTCTAAGATGTTTGATAAGTTAATAAAAAATGAGAAATTATGCTAATGCAAGTTTTTCATTGAAAATTTGTAACTGCGCCGTCCTCTTAAATACCTATACCTATATAGATTAGGGATAATGCCTACTAGACAAGTTTGAAAGGTAATCTTTAAAATGTATAGAAAACCAAATTGTTTTGAAAGTTATATGGTTTGCATTGATACTTGATTATATTATTAAGTTTTTATAAGTATTTCTATAAATATTTATGACATCAAAGTATAAAGGTACCTACTGATCCTTAGATATTTTCATTAACCTAAGTAAAATATTTCTCCCTAATATGTCTCCCATCTAGAGTACACCTTTTTGTAAGTTTTCCATATATTTTTAAGATTAATCTGATAAGTAGGTACTTATTATATCATATATATATATAGGTATAGGTACCAGCTAATAATATTGAGATATGGAATAGACAGCTTTTAATTTCTGAACAATAATTAGGTTTATATTCATTTATTATATTATTATAATTAAACTCGTACATAACACGAAAATTATGCGAAACTTTACACGGATTTTCTATAGTGTAATATATAATTAGTAAATATAAATTAATAAAAAATAATTACCTAATTTATCAATGGAAATGTAGATATATTGCTGGTATGTTTTTTTTTTTTTTTTGTGTCATTTAATAATTCAATAATACAGAAATTGTGAGTAAAAACATCAATAGTACTTCGTATACATTATTAAATTTTCCAACTGGTTTTCATAAAACCTGTAAGCGTAAATATTACATAAGTAGGCATAATAATAAGTCTTTATATATTATTATGTGGTATAGATAGTGAATATTTTATAGTATTATAGACATACGAGTATATTATATTATGTACTTTTACCAGTCGTGTACCTATATATATATATATATATATATATGATATTTATAATATATATAAATGCATGCGCGATGCGCTTTCAACTTTAATATGTAATTTGAAATTTGGTCACTAGATATAGAATAATATAATAATATACATAATACCTATACGACTGTCGGCTATACATATAATATGACGAGAAAGACAAACATTTGAAATTATATACAGATACACAAAATCCAATAATATTTTAATAATTATAAATTGGATAAACTGAAAAAAAATTGTTTTATACCTACCCCAAAAAAGTACAATTTATAGTATAAATTTTATACACATAAATTATGCAGTGAATACATATAATTAATATATATATTAATATATAATAATATAATATAATAATATATATATACAGAGTATATAGAGTATGATTTTGGTGAAAGGGAACACAGAGGGAATAGGGAAAGGCTAGAAATAAAGTTAAGTGGGGATGTGGTGGGAGAAGTGGAGAGGTTCAAGTATTTAGGGTCCGTTATACAGAAAG
>JAIPRL010002211.1:0-11515 GCA_025469235.1 Pemphigus obesinymphae | reverse complement strand
TGTTGTTGGTAAAAGGGGGAGGGGAAGACCGAAAAAGAGATGGGGGGATGTAATGGCGAGTGATATGAGGAAGGTGGGAGTAAGTGAAGAAGATGCGGGAGATAGAGTTAAGTGGAAATGTAGGACCCGGGTGGCCGATAACAAATAGTTGGGAGAGAAGGCGAAGGAGAAGAAGAAGATATATATATATATATATATATGTGTGTGTGTGTGTGTGTGTGTATTATCAGTACAGATATATTTACAACAGAGAATAAGAAATGTGATATTTATTATTATTTATGTTCGAAACGCAAAAAAATTATTTTAAGTAGGTAGGTATACCTAGAGTATAGATATATTCGTGTCTCGTAGGTATCCAGAGTATTATACCTATAGATATCAATAATTAAAATCTATTGCAGATATATAAATTATTAAGGCTATGCATTTAATGCACTTAAAAACCTTTGAAAAATATTTTTTGTTTATAAATGCATAAAAAGCCAAATAATAAGTTTAAAACAATTAATTCGTAATAGGTATGAATAGTTTAATCAAAATAACCTTGATAATAATAATGTAAACAAAAATTATAAACAAATTAAAATTTTATACTTTGCAATAAAAATTTTTATAAAAAACAATACTATTAATAAATTACCTACGTAAATTGTGTGTAAAATTTATTTTTAAATAGACGGAAATTGTTAATAATTTTATAAGAATTAAGATACGATTAAAAAACGAAAAAACGAGACATGAAAATGACCTAAGATTCGAGAATGTATTTGAATTTGATTATACCTGATATTCAAATTAAGTAGGTACATAAATATGATTCGAATTTTAAACTAGAAAATCTGTTCAACAATACAAGCAAAAAAAAAAGAAAAAAAAAATGTATTTACTACAAATTCGCAGTTCTATTATTATACATAATAGGTATCTACCTAATACCTACCTAGGTATATTATATTATTATTATATACCTACATATATTTTTTGTGTTTACTAATATGATTTTAAATTTATTAAATAATTTTGAGTAATAGGTATTAATTATTATATTATATTATTTATATTACGGTCAGTAGATACCTATAGTTATTTAATATTTATTATAAATTTACAGTTATAAAATAAGATTATTTTCTGAGCTTTTATTGTATATCTATATAAGTAAATAATAATGTATATATAATATTATATATTGTATGCTTTGCGGTACACCCATTTTGTATAAAATACAATTTGTAATTAAATTGTTGAACTTTTTTTGTTCGCTAAAATATCTTAAAATAATTCTAAAAACAGTCAATAATAATGTATATATATAGTATATACCTATATATAGTAGGTATCCTGTGTGGCTGTATCCAATATAATATAATAATAAATATTCAACATTTAAATTTACTTTATTAACGCAGTACAATTCAAATTTTAAATAAAAACGAGAAGAATTAAATATATTTAGTCATCTATACTAGGTACCTGGTACCTATATGGTCATACAACAGAAAATACAATTTACTTCAAGAATAATTTATTTACAATATTCATATCCTATATTATGCACAATTAATTATTTAACTATATTAATATTTTTTTCTCATGCACTAAACTTACAATTACATGATTTATTCAAATGTACCTAATAGGTAATGTAACTCGAATAAATATAGCAACAATAGTAGGTATAGTCATTAGGTAGGTATATTATATAGGTACCTACCTAGTTAAGATGCATATTATAGAAAAGTATGTGTCATTTATACATTAATATATAATTTTTTTACCTCGCAATAAAAACCAACAATATGTAAATGATTATAATTATAGGTATACCTATTTAAAGCTATAAAAAAAAATATTATACTTCATAATTTACTCGTTTTGTCAAATATGCATAGGTAATTAATATCTGGATAAGACTCGCGGTATGCAATATGAAAAAAACGTTAACCCAAGAACCAACCTTGTACAATATTTTCCCACGGCCCTTTTTTTTTTTCAAGAAGGTTATTCCCCAATATAATTAAATAATTATTTCACATGCATGTGTAATATTATAGGGACATTGTCACTTGTATTTATATGTTTAATTTTTTATACTTTTATTGTTAGTTTCATACTTACGATTTGAGAAAACTTGAAGCTGGCCCAGCAATCGCAAGCGGACATGTTTCGACCTTGGATATAACCACCAAACTCATTTCATCACAACCTGTAATTTTATAAATGCAGTAAATAGACAAAAAGTATACTATAATTGATTTTGTTTTGTTAGTAAACATAATATAGTAGATATATTGTAAAATAAAATCTAATTCATCGTCAGCTATTCGGTAGGTACCTACGTTTTAAAATGCACTGTAACGAAACTATTCAAAATAAATTGCAATTATATATATATATATATACACTTGAAAACGAATTGCATATACATTTAATACTCATTATATAGTGTTCATCCAAAATAAAATATACCTACCTACTTCCTATATATATATATATTATACACCTTAAATGATTACCATGTTATTATTTTCAGTTTTACTATTTATAAAATAATATGTGTTGTTATAAATGTAAAAAATAATAATATCATATATATATATATAATTTTTCTTGCAAAAAAACTGATTAAAACCAAGTTTACCAAAAATTATAATCATTACAAAACTATATTAGGTACTTATTTTATACCTATTTATCTATATTATATCAATTTCATATTGTCATGTCATTAAAAAAAATATATATATTTATAAATTTTAAAACCTATTATTTTAAAAAAAGACGCACACTCTTAAAAAATAACTGAAAAACATATAGTTTCATACTTTGTGGGCTGTAGTAGGTAATATGTAGGTAGGTAATAGTATAAATGTACAAATATGTTTTTATCTTTGAAAATAGATGGGACAATATTTTCAATGTTTATCAGGACCAATTTTGTTTCATATTAATATATTGTATTTTTTTCATAGACATTGAAAATGTCGATAAGATGTTGATTTTTCAATTATCGACCATTTAAAATCTACAAAAAAATTATCCAAAAAAGGCTTTTGCTGTATATAGATTTAATACATTTTCATACACATACACATTTTAATACATTTTCTCATATTTTACTTTATTAAATATTTAGTATCATTTATAGTTGGTAATAATTAATTTTAATTTCGATTAACGCATATTATAATAAACTCTCAAAAATCGTTCGCCACAAATGTCTTTATTTAACCGGTTGATTATGAAAAATTAATTATTTAGTTAATAACTACAATGTAAATATAAAATAGTTAAGTTAGTTAGTTAACGATTAAAATTAATTAGTTTAGTTAAAAAATAATAAAAAATAAAAAAATATTAACTTCTTATTTATAAATTAAAAGAACTCCAAACACCCGATTTTTAAAGGGTTTTGTATAGGCAATTTTTATGAAATTTTAGAAAAATCAAAGGAGTTAAAAATATTTAAATATATTTTTAGAAGTAATTTAAAAATAGCCCTGTATCAATACTAGTTTTTATTGTCGTGTAATCCCGATATTTATTAAAAAAAACATTGCAAAAAGACATATTTAGTAAATACCTATTCAATTGTGTAAAATATAAAACATTATTTTAAAAATCGAATTCCAATAAAACATCGAAAAAGTTTTCATATTTTAAACGGTGTATAATTTATGTTCATTTTAGTCTTAATAACATTTGAACCACGAAAGTATTTTTTTGCTACGAAAATTTGTTAGTGTAGCGTCTTCTTAAATCTTACACACAATATATCCACCCGTGTTACATCTTACATGACATATTTTTGAACAAATTTCAACATAACACATTAAAAGTAAATACTAAATACCTATAATATAGTACTATACATAACCCTTTAAAATGTGCGTGTTGATGTCCTAAATTCAAATAATTTAAACGATAAATAATTAGTAGGTACCTACCTATATCATCAATCATGCATAACTTTAAATAGTATAGTAATAATACCTATACCTATTCATAAAAATATAATAATATCGCTTAGTTTCAGATTGTTTATTTATATAGTTAACACCCCTTTCGTATTCTAGTTTAAAACAATATGAAATTAGAGCTCATGTTCTTATTCACAATCTAAAATTTTCTATAACACATAAAACCCTATTTTATTTATTACTTTGAATTAATAATTATAGTGTTCAGTACGTGCGAATTTAAATGCATGCTATTTGTAATATATACTGTGTTTATTCGTATCCAATCGTATATTATCGTACACATATTATTGACTATAATCTATAAATATAATATATACCTATATACACAATATACTATATACTATATACTATATATATATATATATATATATATATATACGCATAGGATGTGGATTATATAAATTTAATCATACTAAAACGTAAATAAAATGGTTTTGACGTTACACTTTTTAATTTTGAATTGTAACTGAGCGAAAATTATATTATATTATATTCTTGAAGTATTCAACTATTCGTGTAGTGATAAAATCTAAGTTGCAGTTATTTTCCTTTATAATATATAATTCTACTCATTATCTTCGAGCTACAAATGATAATATTATGGAAGTACTTAGTATAGGCATTGATTATGTATATATACATAATCAATAGTATAGGTACCTATATAGCCATATATACATAGGTGTATCATTACTACCTATACTGTTAATTGTTATTACTTAAATTGCTTACCAAATATAAATATAGAGTCTTAATATCATACCAAAAAAGCATACGTTGTATTATTATTATTTACTTTCTCATATTGAAAATCGTGATAGTACCTATATTAGAATCGAACTTCAACTATTTTTACTATCCTTAAAATGTAATATTATGACAAGTAATGTATGTTCAAACTCCAATTATTTGTGTGCATAATACTCATGAACTTGGAAAACAAACGCAATCATGATGCTAAAACGCCTATAGCCTTATAAAGTATAAACTAGCTAAATTTAATAGTTGGTTTTGAAATAAAACGCGTAGTACAAAAAATCTACAATTTTAGTGTCTAAGCTACATACGGAACTACATTATATTACATAATACATACTTATACATATTATACCTATTATAAAACACATAATTTTATGCAAACGTAAACATTGTCTAGGTAAGTAGATAGATGGAAAGTCAAAATTTAAAAAAAGTTTTAACTAAGATAAATAATTATTTTTGCTATTAACTAGGTAGTTTAAATTTGCATTCTTTAAACTCAACTTCTTATATAATGTGTAGATTATAGGCAGTTAATTTTCAGTAACAATTTAGCACATTTTGGAGCGAATGATTTTCACGAGTTCGTTATATTTGAAGTTTGAACTATGCTTTTACTATTCTTATAATTGAAATTTAAACACAGTAATTAACTATTAATTATTAAATATATAGATAATTCTGAAATTTATTGTATTTTGTAGAATAATTTTAAAGATTTAAACCCTAATTTATTTAATATGGAAAATAAACAATAAAAAGCCATCTAAATACAGATAGTGGAAGTTTGCCCATCGCAATCGCTTCGGTTCTTAAACAGAATAGTGTATAATGAAAATGTATTATTATTATTTTAGATTTGAAAACGAAGATAAATCATTGTGTTCAAAAAACAATTCTGAGCGAAGTCTGGGGTAATATTATTTTCCAATTTATTTATTTATTTATTTAGTTATCTATTTTCCATGATTGTATGTATAGTTTTCCTTTATGCTTGAGAAAACTATAATGGAAAATTGAAAATTTACCTGTTTAACTTTAAAGTACTAGGGAAATTTTCCCATAAAAATACTCTTTGCTCGAAAACTCCTAGGTACTCACTTTTTCTACCCTAAAAAGTGTATATGTTATTAACAAAGTCAATGATTCGACATTATTAATAAATCCTTATAGGCTATAAGCATTATTTAAATACCTAAAATATCTAGGCAATATAGGTAATACGAACATTGCCTAGTCATTATGTATAATGCCAAACATAAAACAAGCAAAATTATGAAAATAAACAATATAGTACCAATGGTATTTATTGTTTTCCTATTTTAATTCAAAGTAACAGGTTAATTTTAATTTCAGATTTTAAGTAGAGCGAGGAATCTAATGGTTTTACAATGATGTTTATTTTTTTTCTGTCATCAACTTTGACCAGATGGAGTCGAGAGCTTTATTCAGATTTTTAAAAACAAATTGGTTCTAGTTGGTACTTTGAAGAGGTCATTTTTCGATTTTTCCAATAGTTTCAAACAAATTTAACATTTAAAGAAACAAGTTAGGAAAGCCCACTTTGCAAGCGTACTAAATTCTCGGTTTATAAATGTATATTAAACAATAGACTAAAATTCCAATTTCCATAAAAAATTTTAAAAAATTTTGCTAACCTACTATTATATACCTACTTATATACATAGATTGTAGAAAACAAAACAAATAATATCGATTAATAATAACCAAATCAATAATGTCCCTCGTAACTTACTATGCGTAATAAAAATATTATGAAACATAACGAATATTACCCCTAATAATATTATCTCCCAATAGTAACCAAATCGCAGAATATTCTGTGATCAAATCAACAAATGTCCCTAGTAATCATATATTATGATATAAATATGTACTAGTAGGTACATAACTGCGTATAGATTGATGAACGAACACAACGAGGCTAAAAGGTGTTTAAACTTAATGTGTAGAAACCCAATACTACCTTTTATAACAGAAATATTTTATAAATGCAGGGGAAATAATAAAAAAACAAATACAATAATAATAATAATAATAATTATTTTTTTGCTTATATATCATAGTCATGACCAATATTTTTTTCAATTATTATACCGAAGTTTCACTCAAAATCGTTTTGAATGCAATGATTTATTGTTGTTTACAAATTGAATATATCCACCCGACGATCAAAGTGGCTTCCACCCCTAATACTGACACCGACGAGCGAAGTTATAACATCCCAATATAGCCATAATATCGTAAATAGTTATACATAATGATAAGAGTATTATAAACTTGAGCGTTAAATGTGATTATTGATTGTGTGGAGTTGTATGACTATTGACCACCCATGTCTCTCTATCGATGTAAAAAGAACTACCTATCCCTATAGTCTGGTCACGCTAATTATAGATTATAATTATTTTTCAACTCTGGGTAGTATTCTGAATAGGTACTTTTAAAATGCCTTTTTTGCCTAATAATTTGTAAGCTTTGGGAAAATCGTCAAACTATTTATAGCTATACATTTTTGGGTTAAAGTCTGACTTTTGAATCTAAGGGGAAGAATTCAAAATATAAAAAAAACTCTAAATATATTCTTCATTTGTATACCACGGAAATTTTACATTCTTCCAACTCTTTCAACCTCATCTCATGGCTTTAGATCTAAAAAAAAATTCGGAATATCGAAAAACTCCGAATGAATTATTGATTTATATTTACATCCGTATAACAATATTCCGATATCAAAATAACCTTTCTGGCTTTTGAATTGCATGACATTTATAAATTAACACATTTAAATAATGTTATTGATCATTAGCTATGACTATATTTAATGATATTTATTGTTTAGGTGTCTATATAGTGATTAGTGATTACTGGCATTGTAACAAATTTGATACACTTTTCTATATTATGAAAAAAAAAACATTTGAATAGAACTTGAATATTTATCATTCCACGACTTAGTATATACACTATAAACTGCAAAATGATGGGAGCATCACTGATTAGTGATTATTATAAGTAGATATTTATAATATTAATGCTATATTAGGTGCAGGGCTCGAATACATTTTCATAACGTTAAACGATTCAAAAAACGATTGAAATATATAACGAAAAACGTAACAGAAACGATAAACGAAAAATGTAGAAAAACATAAAACAAAACATAACGTTAAAGGGAAAGACTTTGATAACATTTAAATTATCATAACGTAAAACATCAAATATTTGTTAACGTTCAAATTCTTATAACGTTAAACACTAAAAAATCTATAACGTTTAAAATGATTATAACGTTAAACACTAAAAACTCTATAACGTTTAAATTGTTACCTAAAAGCACTTAGAAAAATTTGGTTATATAATATAATGTACCTACATATTATATAATATGTTGCAGTTATAGTTATAGTTATGCATAACTCCTTAGAAAGGGCCTTAAATAGTTAAATTACTTATTATACGGTATAAGTACATTAATTACTATTGTAGCCTAATGGAATTATATGGTATACCTACAAGAATGCTCGGGTATCGTGTTCGATAATATCACGACGACCATACGATTTTTTTGCACTTATTTTTTATTGATTTCAAATTTTCAAAATTGAATTACTTATCTGATGTAGTTATTTGAAGCATATTGGAGGATATATTCGATTTAAACTGTCCGACTGAGTGAAATGAGCGAGTGATCCTGGTCCCTGCCAGGTCACTAAATGCGATAAATAATAATAAAAAAGTTGAAAAAAAATGATTTTTTTTTTTTGTTAAACGTGTGAAAAACGTAATCGATAAAGAAAAACTGCAGAAAAACATAACGATAAACGGAAAGACTTTGATGACATTTAAATGATCATAACGTAAATCATCGAATATTCATTAACGTTTATAAATTCATATAACGTAAAACACTAAAAAATCTGTAACGTATAAATTGTCATAAACGTGAAACAAACTAATTTGTTTTGATTCGAACCCTGATTAGGTGTATTATAATAATTATGGTGACCAGACGGGTATACTTTTTTTTGTAGAACAGTACTATTTTTTGTTGCATTGTCCTAGTGTCCTCAACGTGAGTGTTAAGTGTCTATACGAAATTGTACTCTTTTTTTTTTAAAATTATTTATATTTGATGGTTCGACGTAGTAGATACGTATATTTAATAATACGAGATATAATTTTTTGTCGCGTATTTCAAATATTCAGTTATTTCTAGTGGATCAAAATAATCGAAATAACGGAGTATATAAAATAAGAAAGAACGAAAACGTGTATGTATCGATACAGAGATATGGCGTCTGCGCAGGTGATGGGCTAAGGCCGGGATACATAATATTATAGTTTACACATTGACCAATGGGCCAGCAAGGGAGGGTTTTAAATTTCATGATAAAGGAAAATAAATTTTTTAAATATATATATATATATATATATAATACTCACCAATTAATAATAACAAACACTGTTCTTATACAATATATATAGCGCTTATATCGTATACACCGCGTACGCCGGAAGGGTGCAGTACATACGGGATCCGTGTAAATGACAAAACGAAAAATCCGAGTAAAAAAATCGTGATGAGAAGGAAAAAAAAATGGAAATATCACGCACGCTTTTTATCTGTGTGGCTCGAGCGCGATAAACGGGAAACACGGCTGTCGGGCGCCCGGTGCGGTTTACACACTGAACGGTGTACGCGTTTACCCGTATAACCGCGTTATCGTACACTCGGAATTTTCGGACACCGTCTTTGGAGGGTGTGCGACCATAACTCGAACCGTCCGGGAGTAGAATATAATAATAATAATAATAATACGTATAATAATAATAAAATGTGATGGGGGCCCGCCGATCGTCCCGACTGACGCGCGTGCAACACAATATAATATTGTACGAGGTTACATACAACGTGCGCGCCGTGAGGACGGGACACGCGCTTTGGCTTTACGCTGACCGTCCGCAGCCTTGCCCCTCCCCCGCCAAAATATGTTACATTTTATTATGCATTCCCCGCCCGCGACATAATTTCCCTCTCGTCAAAGACCGGGGGGAAAGTTTATATTAGGTACCTCTAATCGTTCCGCAACACTCGCGATATCACCGCCGCAGTTGTCTATATATTATATATTATATACATACAAAGTGTGCCATTAATATATTATAGAGACGAGTTTTTAACTATATAATTTATATTTTATAATATACTTACGTATAGTACTTATTTTTTATTTTTTGGTTATTTATACGTTTTAAAAAAGTATTTTAGGTAGTACCTATATGGTTATAGAGAAAAAATTTACGTTTTTAAAGGCGGCATTAAAATGTTTGCTTTAGGTTGGAAAATATCTAGCGATGGACCTGTATATATATATCGATGTGATACTGAGGTATATAATATTATAATCATCATGGACGTTCGCGGCTGCAGTGGCGTATTTAGATATGATTTCCGTCTGGGTGGTGATATCAGAAAAAAAAATCGGCCCACCAGTTGAACTCTGCCCCCCTGCAGCGACACTGATAAATATTTACGTTATTATGGGTAGGTTGTTTACGCTTTAATTTTTTATTAGTGGAATGGCGATTTGCGTTCTTCTACTTCTACCATCGATCACTATAAATGTTTTGGATTTTTGTTGTCGTATAAGTAGTCGTTTTTATTCACATTTTAGTTTAGGTAAAAAGAGTTTAATGACAGTATATAAGCTTTCTGATAAAAATTTATTGTAGTTGATACTATAGGTATAAATCAGAAAGTAATAATATCAGAGACTTGAAATATACACATTATTTTACAGTAGTATACTGATCAATTGACGTATTGACGTGTAATTAACAAGATACAATTTTCAAAACTTTTTGACCATTAATTATCAATAATTTGTAAAAAAAGTTTGTTTTACAATTATATAAAAACTGTATTTCTGTCTACACATCTCCCTCGATAATTTATTTAAAAGGAAAATGTTTAATTCTTTTGAAAGAGGAATGCTTTTTCGAAAATATTTAACCCAACATTGATGTAAAAAATGTAGTTTTTATATTCTATTCATGTTATATTATAATAATCCAAAAATGTTCTTAAAAATTTTCCCTGGTCGAGAAACTTTGGATATTGAGTGTGTGGGACGAAATCCCCACGGCTTACTTTTTCTTTAATATGTCCCGGAACGCTGATTTTTTTAACCAAGTCCAGAGGCCATTCTTATTTTTTTTCCAATTCAACCACTTTTCCATAACAATAAGATCTGTATTATATAATATTATTAAAAATGTTGCGAGAAAGAGCAGATTCAAAAGTGGATCCAAGAGGATGGTCGTATAGGCAGTGCTCGAATTGCGAGGGATGCGCAGGGGGACGAAGCTCTTCAACTATTTTGAAATATTTTGACGGCTCCCTCACTATACTGCGTCCCAAAGTAGAACGCACCGGCCGCCCGACCAGTTTTCGTCCGGCGCCGCGCATCTGCTCTAGCAGACCGCTCATCGGATGTTTAGGACACAGCGCCCAACGCGACTTGGCCATTTAACAACCGTTATACAGAATGCACCAATTTCGTCACATTTCAATGTGCCTACCATGACGAAATAACATGGTACCTAGCCTATCTTATCTATCGAACACAAAAAGTCAAAATAGGAAACTCAATTTCTAAAAATATATATGTAACCTCTGGTGTTCCTCAAGGTGGTCATCTATCGCCTTTGTTATTTATCCTATTTATAAATGATATAAATTACAT
>JAIPRL010002210.1:0-64130 GCA_025469235.1 Pemphigus obesinymphae | reverse complement strand
TATACTACACCGAAGCTACGCTCAGAATCGTTTTATTGAATGCAATGATTTATCATTGCTTTCAAATTCAATACATCCACCAAAAGTACCCTGCCCAGTAGCGAAGTGCATCCACCAATACTGACACTCGACGAGCGAAGTGCTTCCACAACCTACTGACCGGCTTTTTTTGTATTTTTTCTAAATTTTTTTTTTCCATTTTTCATTATTTTGTATTGAGGTGCATGCACATCTGGGAAAATTCGTGTATTTTATATTTTGAAAGCGTTTCTTTTCTACCGATCGTTCCCGTCCGACCGGACAAAATACGCGTATATATTATTATCTGTCGATTCTGTAGCTTAATGGAAACGGGCATGTACTTACAATACGAACATGTCGGTTCGAATCCCACTTTGCCCACTTTTCTTTTTTTGGCAACTTTTTTTTATCTAATATCCGAAATCGTGATATATTTTCTTATCATTTTCTTTTTCGTTTGTTTGAATTACATTTTGTACCTACCTACCTATTTTATTAAATTTAATTATGCATTATATAATACCCTTTGATGAGTCTGTATTAAGAATTGAAGTCTGTCCTGCTGATTCATAGAATAGGTAGGTACCTATACTGTAATTTTTATATCCCATAGTAATAAATTTAAAATCGTACGACTTCGATAGTATTTTTCACAATTTGAATTAAATTTATATTGGTACATTCGGCAAACTCTTATCATATAACATACGATTTAATCGGACCTTCAAATATATTAACCTGAAGACAATGGTTATATAGAAATTCGAGAACGAAAAGCCCGAGCGAATTCTTAAATGTGCGGAGTAGGTATCTACTATAATATATTATACCAATATTATATTTAACGGTAAATATTTTTTTAAATTTTGATCAAATTTATATCGAGGTTCAAATTCTTATAAAAATCCGAGAATAGTTAGTTGGATCAATTTTCGGATTACTTATTTAGTTAACCTATTCATCGGAAACACTATCTTTTAGAATGCGAACACCATTGTCCGCCGCTGTAGGCGGAATATTTTTAAGATTAATTAATTAACAATATTATTTCTCATAAAATACATAAACCGATGTATACAAATTGTATATTCTGTAAAACTACTTTGTAAAACTCTAGACTTAGGTATGCCAAATCATTTATGTTGAACGATTTTAACGTAAAAATATGAGAGCACATCAAAAAACCATTAACGTTTTCCATCTTCAAAGAATTCGAACATCTTTCTATACATTTTATTGTATTCTGTAAATTATTCAAAATTAACCAAGACGAGTTTCGCAACAACAAGATCTATTTGTTATAATATTACAAAATATATATCATTTTAAAATGCCTTTTTGTTTGTTTTTGATAAATATGTTTTTGAACAAATGTCGGGACTGCACAACAATAAAAGGTGATATGGTTACAGGACTATTTATCAACGACGGGCAAGGTTAACGAAAATCTAAATAAAGTTAAGTTTATAAGTAGTTACCTACATTTTTTTTAATAGTTACAAGTTAAAAGTCAATGACTTAATAAGTAATTAAAGTTATAATATGTTAAAATCAGCCATTAGATAACTCAACTCAATTAATTAATCATAATATGTTTTCATCTTTTATTGATATAATACATATTATATTATTGGTGTATGTTATACATGAAAATTACATTTTATTTTAATTCAAAAAAATACTAAAATCGTAGTAATTTTAGCCAAATATAGAAAGATAGGAACCTAAAATAATAATTATTTTTTGGGTAGGTACCTATATTATATTATGGAACACGAATAAATATATTGAACGAAAAACACAAATACGACATACCTGACCAAAATGTTAACTTTTGAAACAACAACTTGTGGGATACGAATATGCCGACGTACATTGTTTTCAATTGTGTATATCGTAGCAACACGTTTATGACTTTATGCAAGTATCAGGTAGTACATTTTAAATATACGAGTACAAAGTTCACTTTTGTGGCATACTTTATATATATATATATATATAGTAGAACTCGGAAGTATATTATACTGTATATAATATATACACTATATATATATATATTATATTATATTTTACTAGCTTCTTGTACCCCCCCCCCCGCTTTACTACGCCCGTGTAAGTTTAACACCTTTTGAGTACAAAACATTTAATTTGTAATACGGTTTTAGGTTTGAAGTGATACCTTGCAAGTTTTATTTAGTACGACACCTCATTAGTAAAATTACTTTTACAATTCTTATACGTCTGTTTATGTATTTTATCGGAAGTAATATTGCTAATTAATTAATTTTAAAAATAGCTACACCTACTCCGCACATCATATAAGAAGTCGCTCGGACTTTTCGTTCCCGAATTTTTATATACCTAACCGTTGTCTTCAGGTCAATATGTCTCCGAAAGTCCGATTAAATCGTATGTTATATGATAAAAGTTTGCCGATTGTATCAATATAAATGTAATTCAAATTGTAAAAAATAGGTACTACTGAAGTCGTACGATTTTAAATTTATTACTATGAGATATCAAAACTATAGTATAGGTTTCTATACGATTCTATGAATCATCAGGACAGACTAAAATTCTTAATACGGACTTCTTAATACAAGATTTAATTCATACAAACGAAAAAAAAAAAAATGATAAGAAAATATATTACGTATTCGGATATCAGATATAAAAAAAAGAAAAGTAGGCAAAGTGGGATTCGAACCGGCATTTTCGTATTGAAAGTAAATGCCCGCTTCCATTAAGCTACAAAATCGACAGATAATATATACGCGTATTCGGCCCGGCGAGACGAGAACAATCGGTAGAAAAGAAAAGCTTTTAAAATACAAAATACACGAATTTTCTTAGTTGTGGATGCACCTGAATATAAAATAATAATGAAAAATGGGGAAAAAAAACTTAGAAAAAATGCAAAAAAGAGATCGTACAAAGTTGCCCCGCCCGAGCTTTCATATACATCGGTTTATGTATTTTATTGGAAATAATATTGTTAATTAATTCATTTTAAAAATATTCCGCCTACGGCGGACACTGGCTTTCGATTTCTTGAAGATAGTCGTTCACTCCTAAAATGTTTCCGACGAATAAGTTGACAAAATAAGTAATCTGAAATTTAATCGAACTAACAATTCTCGAATTTTTATAAGAACTCGAACCTCTCTACGCTCGGTTTTCGCCTGAGTGTAACAGGTTTTACTCAATCTCAATATAAATTTGATAAACATTTTAAAGATTATTTACTGTATAATATAATATAGTAGGTATTTACTCCGCACGTATATGAACTATAGAAGACACTCGAACTTTTCGTTCTCGAATTTTTATGTAACCATTGTTTTCGACAAATAGGTTGATAAAATGATAAAATAACAAAATGAAAAATGAAATTTTTTAAATTAATTAATTAACAATATTATTTCTGATAAAATACATATACCGATGTATACGAATTGCAAAAGTAATTCTACTAATGAGGTGTTGTACTCAATAATAGTTAAACTTACAAGGCAATTATTTGAATTATTCAAGTTACACAGCGTGTTTGTGTGATTAGTATTTGGTCTTTATAGTGTGTAAATACTTTTGACATAATACTGGTGATGTGTTCACTGTGTGCACTGTAAGCACATGTCAAAAATACGGCTACCTATCGTGTTTGAAAAGACGCTAAATCCCATTTCAAACATACCGATTGTCCTAGCGATCTATAAGGATTCTGAATACTGGTCCGAATTCGTCGTGAAATATGCTTTAAAACGACTTTCCTACTCTTTTATTTTTTTCCCTCGATTTTCACAAAAATTGAAAATGTTGATTTTTAAATGTCCGAAAATATTAACTTAATTTTAAGCGGACTTGATATGTAAACGATTTGGGAAATTCAGTCTAAAGTAGATATTACGATAAATTCGGATAAATTTTTTAATATTTATCGCGTCACTAGATCCATCGATACGTTGGAAATAGAAATGGTCTAAATTGCAGTTACGTGTGTGATAGAGAGAGACAGACAATCGCCGATTCCAAACCCTTTAATAAAAATACTATAAATTATCAATACAGTTTCACGTACCAAAATATGTAGCATGTAATACCCTTATGTATATCACTGTTGCGATATTAAAAGTAAAGTATTTTAATGTGCCCAAATGGCTTAACCATCAACTAAGGCATATATAATGGTAATTTCTCGAGGGATATATATTCTAACATTTAAATTCAAAATAAATAGATTTCTCAAGTGTCATTGAAACAATAAGTAGTATTTAAACGGTTTTAAAATAAATAAAATAATAATGCTTTTGAAGTGTTTTCTGTAAAATTGTGTTTTTGTGGATTCGGACAACAGGCCTTTGGATTGTACAAAAATCTTGAACTAGATACCGAATAAATATATGATCACGGTTTCACCAAGCACGTTCAAATCGCGTGCGTTTTTCAGGATTTTGCATTGCCAAAATACGCAAAATTTGAAGAAAAAAAAACTATATTATATAAATTATAACGTCACGGACGTATGCAATATTATTTTTTAAGTCAAAACTCGGAAATAATTTACAAATTCAAATGAAGCGCTATTATATAATAATGCTATCGTATAAAAAACCATTTAACATGTCTTATACGTCCGTTTTAATTTGTAGTTTAAGTTTGCTTTTCAACAATAGTTATTAGTGTTTATATGCAAATTTTACTATCATCGCGTATACACGCATTTGTGCTCTCCAAACGACGGAAATCATTAAATGTTTGTAACCTTGTTGTATAGTGTTTTTTTTTTTTAGTTCAGTGATTTTTCCTTCAGACTTCAACATTATATTTATACATATAATTAATGCTTATCTAAATTATATATATATATATATATATATATACATTTTTTTTTTTTATTAAATTTCAAAAGAAATACTTATAAAAAACGAAGGTATTGTATATTTACAATATACGTCCGCATTATTTTTCATATAAATATACGGCTAATACCGAATTGGTTCCCGAGCTTCTCTCCCAGAGTCCAAATTGGTACCTACTGAATATTTAGAAAATAATAAAACCTCAACGAGATTGTCTTTGAAATATTGTCATTTATAAATGTTTATAATAGGTTTTATTAATAAAATTTCATAAATTGCCAATAGGTACCTCTAGTAAGTTGAATCATGCCCATTTCGATGATATATTGTATAATATACAGTATGGATAAAAAGAAGAAGAACTAAACATAATCACAACAAAATAATTCAAAAATATATAATACTATATAAACTATAAAGCTCTAAGAATTATAATTATTAAGTATTTTTTTATTAATAATTTTAGAATAACAAAGGACAATTTTTTTTAAATTAAAATATTTATTGTCCTATAGTGTAAAGTGACTATATTTTGAAAAGAAAAAAGAAAAATAAGGGTAATTTGTCAATTTTCTACCGAAATGGTTGGTAAATAAGCAAAAAAACAGGGCATCACTTTCAAAAGCAGGACAAAAAGGGTCCCGTTTAAAAATTGTTGGAACAACAAGACGAAATCCCGCAAAAAATGGGACGTATGGTCATCCCATCTTAGACGGATATAAATATTATTTAAATATTAATACAGATTTCTCATGACCAATTGACACATGTCAGTTTAATATTACAATAATTTTTACTTAAAAATGCATCTTTTAATAAATAATAATCTATAATTTAATATCTAATTAACAATTTAGTTTTACATCAGAAATAGTACCAAAACACTTAGAAATAAATATGGTACAATATTCATACGAATAACTAAATTTAAGATAACTTAATACAGTTATACCTACTACTATAAAGAATATTATACAAGTTTTAAAAATTGAAATTGAAATTTGCGAGGCTGTGAGAGAATGGTAGGTTTATTAATGAATTTAAATATTTCTAAATTTTAGTTAACAGGGTTCAAATTTTATTAGCTGTTTTTAATCGCAACGATGATGCCAATATTTAAATTCAAAAATAAATAAAAATATAATCGCACTGAAAAAAGAAAACGTTTACCAAAGTAAACCGTTGGTTTAAGAAAAACGGCCAATATTAGCCCTATAATTGCATCCTTGCTTTATATATTATAATATAATAGCTTAAATGCATCACCAATCAGCTCTATTTATGTGTAACAAATTGTAAATAGTAGCGTATTTATGGAGGGGGATGTTCACCGTGTTTTAACTCGCCCCCATGAGCTAAAAAAATAATTACGAAGGTTTTTTTGCCGTTTTTTTATTATTACCTATTTATTATAAATTATAATACTCTCGATAAGATCAGCCCAATGATCTTGAACTACATGGCCACTACTATTTATGTTTTTTTTTTTACTTAATTTTTACTAATTCGTTCTATGGCATTACAAATTATATGATAACAATTATGTTGCATTATAAAATCACCAAACGACGAGAAACGTAAATAATGAACATAACAATAAACAAACAAATATAATAATTGATAACATTTTATTCAGAGTCGTCCTAAAAAAATATTTATGGGGGTTAGGGGGGGGAATGTCTCGAAAATACAAAAAAATACATCTTTGAAATGTAAATAAGTAATAAAAAAAAGTTATTGACTTTTTTCTGATTTTGCTGACTCCATGCCGAATACGTTATAGTTTTACAACTAAATTCTGAAATACTTCCTTCAATACGTAAAAAACCATTATCAACTTTCTACTTTTGCCTAATTTTTTATCCTGATCTTATTGTTTCTATAAAAATGCTTGTACGTAATGAATAACACTATATTGTGTTTCATCCCTTTTTTAATCTAAATTCTCTTTTATCAGCTGGTATTTATTATGTGAATAATTATTTGGAAAACCATATAACCTATGAATTCGTTATTCAGTGTACTCGTATATGTTTTTCATTCTGAAATAGTATAATATTCGTTTGATAAGTATTGTGAAGTTTTCATCATTGGTATAAACTTTATAAACTATAATAATCTAGCCAAAAATATCCGTGGACAAAAATAACTGCTCGAAAATTAAATTAAAAACATTTTATATATAAATATCCTAATCTATGTAGTATATAGGTAAAGATTATTTATATTTATATCTATCATTTCTTTACATTCCACTACATTATCATACCTAAGTTACCTAGTATACCTATAGGTTACTATATACGTCAAAAATACCAGGAGGTTAAATATTCCGTCTTGCTAACCATACCCTGGATATCCACGAATTTTAAACTAAATGTTTATTTAATAATCATACCTTATTTATATATTATATAGATTTGGAACAACAAAAATACTAGGAACAATTAATGTACCTTACCATCCCAATAATGTTGTTTTTTTTTAACCTATGTATTTTAACGTTTTTGAAATGATTGTACAAAAACAAATTTGAAAATAAATTTCGACTTATTTGATAAATCTATAAGATTATATCTGTATTATAAAACCTATAAATACATAAGACAAAAAAAAAAAGAAAATAATTGACCGGATATATTTTCCTACATATGTGGATATTTTGTCTGCAGATATTTTTTCCTACCTTATTTTAGAGTGGATAGTTTTTTCAAACTAGATTTCATAATATTATGTTTTTTTTTTTTCATCAATTTTGAGATAAATATTTAAAAGCTTGTTTTATTGGATATTTATATACTTACACGATTCTAGAAAATTAAGATAAAAATAAATATGCATATTTTGCAATCGTTTTTGAATAAATGAACTTTTAATATTATAAATTAAGGGGTGGGGAGCGAAGCCTCGACACTTAGATATTGAAAAATTATCTCATCCTCCCCCTTTGAACATTCCTAAATATGTTTCTGCTTGTAAGTGTTTATTTCGAGTGCATCTGTACGTATGCACTTTATGGGAACCGTAATAGTTAGAGACCAAAATAATAATGAAATTGAGGACAAAAAAGTGGAATATGTACTGTAAAACCACACAATCACAGTTATATAATCTTATGGCCCATGATGGTCGGTGAACAAAATCTTTGGGTGTTATTGAGTTATAAAATAAAAATTATCGCCTACTGGTTACGACTATAAAGTAAATATCTAAATACGATAAACGTTTGTAGAAATTGGATACGGACTCGAAACTTTGCTCGTTTTTTAAAATAAATGAATATAATAAAAGCGTATTTATATTGAATTTTTTGTCTATCACACTCTTTTCAAAATACTATACACCTTTAATGGAAAACAAAAAATTGGTAACTAACGATAGTAAAAGTGGTCGCCATTTTGTCTGGATGCCGATTAACACGTATTGATAAACGCTCATTATCTTCGGCAATACCGCGAGCTTTTTCCATAGAATAACGGCGCAATACAGTGTATTTTTTGTACGTGGCTTTGGAAAATTCGAAATTTGGAGGAACGAAAAAATGAAAATATATTCAAAACGACGACAGAATATATATATAATATAATATACGGAAAAACGGTTCGGGAAATTAAATATAAAAAAAATTATAAAGGGACTTGGAAGCAAGAAATGTTTAGAATTTTTATTAAAATTTGATTGATTTTTGAAACCGGCTTAATATGTTGAAATACGGTTAAATTGTATTCATTTTAAAATAACGGCTTGTAAAACATAAAACTGTATATAAATATTATATTGCATATAATGTATTTCTCTAAAAATGTGCATTTAGACTTTATCAAGACGACATATTGTATATATTATATAAAATATTAAACAATTCCAACTTCGAAAAAACCTCTAACCTCTTCTGAAACATCATGATATATATGCTTATCGTTGGGTGTGGGTAGCACAACTCGTCTCACACTATTTTATTATTTATTCCCTGTATACACCTATCTACACGAGTCGATCTATTGTGATCAAAATATTGTTTTCTCGTTTCATTTTAATGCTTATTTTTAAATATGTTCACATTATTTTGTATAACTAATTTTTTTTTTTTAATAATTTAAATTATTGATTGTTTTTCATGTGTATTGTAACTTTTCTGACAGTTGCACATCAGTTTACATTCTAGGTATATTTTTTAAATTGCAAGTATTTTTAATGTGAAATTCCAACGTAAAATATTCTTCAAAAATGTTCCTAGCTAAGAAAATATTTCTGGGGAAACATAAGTTGTTTTATAGAAATATATTTATTATATTTTACACTATAAATGCATAGGCCACCATGCAAATATATATATATATCAGAGGTTTAGTATAAAAAGATTCTAACATTTATTTATATATTTATTATTTAATTTACTTTTTTATGTCAAGTTGTATCGTATGATTTTGCATCCAAAACTATAGTTATAAAAAGTCTTAGTTGATAGAAATTCGGTAATCACGATTAATATTATTATCATTGGACATGATCAAATCATATCAACATTGTAAATAATTAAAAAGTTCTATATTAAATAATAAAATAGTAATAAACGGTATTAATACACTGACATGTTCATGGACGTGCGAAGTCTTCCGTGCCTTATTTTTGCTTAAAATTCGAATACATTTTCTACCGAAATAATTAATATTGTCAAAAAACTTGGTAAAATTAAATTAAAACACCTACAGAATAAAACAATATTTTAAAATACAAATCGGAACATTGCAAACAGGTAGGCACCATGAACTTTGTCAGGCTGTTTGGTCATTACAGACGTTTTTTTAATAATTATTTATTATCACACATCAAGAAAATATGTTACCTGCATAAGACTATATTGAAATTACTTTTTAAAATTATTTAAATATTTTCAATTGATAGATTAACATTTTTCTTAAAATGTTGATAAAGTTGCCTATCAATAACCCCTTTATACTGTTGTGTTTGAAAGGGCCTTAGGAAAACGCTACCCACACGTTTGTTGTATCTGTCTTACATATGTCAACATGGCAAATCTACATATCGCATTTTTACTAAAAAAAAAAATATGAAAGTTAATTGGTAGTTTGGTAGTTGATATTACTTTTTTTTTTTATATTTTTGCACTTTATATTATATTAAAATAGGTACTTGTATTGTATAAAAAGTATTATAAAGAATGATACGAAAAGACGTATTTATATTATATGGGTATATTATATATATATATATATATATATACTTAAATGTGGGTATATGGAAAATTTATTTTTGTAACATTTAAGTTTGTAAGAAAAATTAGTTTAATATAAAAAAAAATATTAATCGTCATTTACTATCAATCTTCTGTTGAGTACTATTAGTTTTTGACAATAGGTTCAATTAGTAACATTAGTTTTATCAATAATAATACTTCATATAAATTATTTGCTTTTAGATTTATATTTCATGATATTTGTTTTGACTGAGGAAAATAGATTATCGTTTAAAAATTACTCTTATTTTTGTGCACTGTATAATAAGCTTATTTTTCAATAGTAAATAAGTCGGTTTCCGCTAAGCGATCGAATTTATACTACGGGGTGCGGACTGCGGAGTCGGAGCGCTTTACAAATTTACAATCATAATATTATATACTATATGAAAACCGGTTATCGGGTTTTAAATAAAACTACTGATAATAAATTATAGGCCACTACAGTATTCTTTCCTATGGAATTGGTCATTATGTAGCAATGATTAAAATAATAAATGGAAGTTGGAAAATACATAATGATCTTCAAAAAAAATCGGGGAGATACTAAAGTAAACCCTCATTTAGTTATTTATTATTAAAAAGTAATGTATTATTAAGTATTTATTTATATTTTAGTATTTAATAGACTTAAAGAAGTTTTTAATTATGAAACAAGGATAAAATATATTTATAAACCTATTTATGTATTTTTTTTTTTATAAAAATAAAAAATGTTGGTAAAATAATACTAAAAATGTTTAAGTTAAGTGTTTGAAAATAAAAGAATGTTGTAAATATTTTAGTATTTAGATCTTATAGTTCATTATGTATAAACTACAATATAATAAATAATTGTATAAATAAATTATTTTCAGGCATCTACTAATGCTAACATTAATATAGTATTACAACAATATTTTATTATTATTATATTTAAAATAATTTCTATCTACAAAAGTTCTGGTATGTAACTATTAATAATAGTTGAAGTTGGTTACCCTGTATGTTGTTGTATCGATAATTTTATAAGTATAACTTTCATTTGATTATTGATTATAATTAATTTAAGAAAAAAGAAGTTAATTTAACAACAAAATATATTTGTTTTAGCAATTTGTGGTAGGTAAGTTATTTTACATTAAATGTATAATGTTGTTTTAACTTATAATTACTTATAATTAATATTAGAGTAAATGTACCTAATATCAAATGTATATAGAGGAGAACATACACTGCAGTACTCTAGCATGGAGTTTGTTTAAAAATATATTTATTTAAAAAATAGTTATATGCATTTAAAAAATAAGTGTTTTATTTACTTATAACTTCATTAAAAATTAAATAATTAAAAAGAACTCCACCTAGCTAGGGCACAGTTTATGTTCTCTACAACATTGTAGTTAAATAATAGGTAAATTTACTTTAATATTAATTATTAATAAAAATATAGTAAGAATACGATACGTAGATTTATCATGTTAACAAAATATGTAAAACACATACAACAAACGTGTGGGACAAAATGAGAGGAGCTGGCTTCCTTTATTAAAACATCGATAGGGGCTAAAATAATCGGTTGCAAGTTATAAGAACGTGATTGCAAAAAGTTGTAAATTAGTTAATAAATATTGATACCAGTTTGGAGTTGATCGGACAAAGTTGGGGGGGACTGCGTGGAGTTGCCCCCCCAATATTGTAAAACCAATTTTGAAAAAGTATGAAGTTGCAAATTTTTATTTTGAGGCTGCATAAAGTTGTAAATTAGTTGCTAAATTTTGATATTAATTTAGAGTCATTGGACAAAGTAGGGGGCCAATTTAAAATGCGTGAGTATGAAAAGATTCCCCTCAGTGTATGTGTTAACAGTGAAAAGATCTTACCAAACATAAATTTTATTTTGTTTAGTACTTGAAAAGTTCTGTCTACTGAACTTTTTCATAATTACCACTATTGAACAAGTGGAAGATTATTTAAAAGTATGTTAATACTTATTGTGGAAAAAGTTATATGAACTTTTAAACTTTTAAAGCGCTCTGCTAAACAGTTTCAAAAACATGAGATGGAATTATATGGAACTTTTGCATATATTAAACCTACATAATAGGTACCTATATGATATTAATTCAGTAAAAATGAAAAAAAATTAATACTTATCTACTATATAAATAAGATTTAGTTTTTTTGATTATTATTGCATGACATAACTGGATAGGATATGTACAAATATAGTTGCACATTTCACTTAGAATGGATTAAGAAAAAAACACGTAATCAACTGGTTTTAATTAAACAGAAAACCAAAATATTAATAAAATAGCGAACATTAATAGAAAAAAAGTAATTTCAGTTTGAAATTCTATTTACTGTATCGGTAATTAATAATATATATAAAAATTATATATATAAAAAATAAAAATTCAATCATTTTAAGTTCGATACTTTAAGCCAGATCTCCAAAGTTTTTTATTCGAGGATCATATAAAAAATTAAACGCACTTATCGGGCCAAAAATATATAAACACTAATTATTTTTAATTTTACAGATATATAATATTTTATTATATATTTTTACTATTTTATTCATTGAAAAATATATTTATTTTTAACATTCATCAATAAAAATAATAATACCTATATAATATTTAATAATGAAAAATAAATTTTACATCAATATCTTAAACTATATGGTTAATACTCTTATATACATTAGATAACTAAAATAATTATAGTTTGGTGAAAATTGTGGGTCCCCAAAATACATTTTAAATACAATTTATTATAGAAAAGACTAATATTTTATTATCACAATTTTAAATAAAATAATAAAAAGTAAAAATATGATAATTATTAATTAAGTAAGTAACGTAGCAAGAACTGAGCTATTTGATAAAAAAATTGTAATAATACATTCAGTATCATTCTGTATATCTAATTCACACGATATAAGCATAAGTGCATCTAATCGATTCTCAGACATTGTGCTTCGTAATCGATTTTTTTATTATAAATTGACCAAATATGTACCTATTGTTTTATATGGTAAATGGATTAGGAAATAATAATATGTTGTCTGTCTCTATTAACTAATAACTTATTAATTATTTAGTATAGGTTTTATGTAATATAAGAACAAAAACGCATTATACCAATAAGAGCACCCACTCTCTTTATTATATGAAGTGATCGCTTCATTTCACGTATACGTTCGGCGCCACTGCTAATTACTGTATACGGTTTATCGTTTAGCACGATTTAAAAAAAAATTGGTAATGCTATCGTGTAGTTATCGTACACATTATGTAAACATTCATCTCTTTGATAACGAATTTCAGGCTTCAGTACATTACACAGCTTATTATAATACAAAAAGACGGCTATCTATTTATTATATATATATATACCCATCTGCGTATGATAAACATATTGAATAACGATATCATAATATCGATTATCATCATATTATAAATAAAACGGTTATAGGTTATAGCGTTCCTAACATCATGTTCTCCGTTTTGAGTATAACATCAATGACACCGCGCACCGTAATGAAAAAAACTAATAGTGGCGGGAGTGTGTCTACGGCCTGGTAATAGCCGTTGTTAAAATACGCCATTATCTCTATATTATATTACCGACTATCAGTAAAATATTATATAATTATCTTCATCGAATCGCCACGTATATACTGATATGGGATTTTCGTAACGTATCTGTACATACTCATATATATATATATATATATATATATAATATGTATACAAGATTTTATATACTTTATATATATATTTTGTTTCTTGCGATCATGACTAAAGTGAAAAAGTCCTCTCCAGTGAGCTAATAAAATATATAATGCTGTTACGATCCGACAAAATTTAATCCATTTTGAGATAGGATATATTATATTGAATGTGGTAGGGCAGAGGGGTGAATATTTAAGCGTCTCACATTGTAAATACGTGGCGCATCACTGCACTGTATATATATATATTATATTATACACATAAAATTCCGAAATTGTAATTCGAATATTATAAGAGAGGTAGGTATAACGTATAGGTATATAATATATATATTATATAAAATATCAAATACGGAGAAGGGTTTCAATGATCCAGATGAACATTTTACGATTGTCGTCGGCCGCATAAGTGTTTTTTATTTCGAAAAAGCTTCAGCCACGACGCCATAAATAATAAGCGTAATAATATCTTATTATTTTCAACCGACCCGCGACGAAAATATAAGGTCGATACGATTATCCAAGACGAATACTAAATACTAATAAACTAATATACGATTTTTGTTACTAAATAAATAACTATTATTATTAATAAACTAAACTATAATTCGGTGTAAAATTTAACGACACTTATTTTATATATTGCATTTTTTTTTTTTTTTTTTTTTTTAACGTTTTAGGCTTTAGCAGTATGTCAGACGACGGAATAAGTCGCTGTCATATGACGGATGTAAATTAATAATAAAATTAAATGGTTCTTTTAGAATTGCAAACGTTTACTTATAATATAACCCCCGAAAATTTTTTCGAAAAAGTATAATACAATTACCAATGCAGTTTTGGGTGGTAACGTAACAGAAGTTACATACTCGTTACTATTGGTAACGTAATAATATTTTTGAGTAGCGTTATGGTAACTTCGTTATTATTTATGTTTTGTAGTAACGTGAGAGCCTAATAGCATTGAAAAATTTTCAGGAAATGTTCATTTCGAAAATATTATCTAATCATTGCTAAAAGTTTTGAAAATATCGTAAAAATATATTTTTGTCAAGAATTTTACGTTTCTAAAATATTTTCCTATAATATTTTCAAAACATTTTTCTTTTCCAAATTATTTTTTTTATTAAATATTGCTTAGTTAGGTTAGGTTAGGGCTCATTCATGTGTAGTTACCCTTAATTCCACGAGACCTACATTACAGGCAATCAAAATATTGTTCTACCAACATTTTTAGTATATTTCAAAAATATTTACAATTGTTTTCGGCCATAACGATATTAAAAATCCTGTTCAGGTATTCTCATAGATTTTATAATCTATAATAATTTATGTCTATGATTAATGTTGTGAATTTTATAGTAAAAACTAACAATGATTAACACATTTATTGTAAATTAAAACGTCAATTTTTATAATGTACTTACTAAATATAGTGTACAGATATAAGATGTGTACTTGACAGTAGACTACATGACTGTAATGCATAATATCTCTTAGACATTGCCAAAATCTTTCAATTTTTCACGTGGGATTGTAAGCCATCATAAGGGTTTGTAAACTTCACCACACACAGACCGTAATCACCTATTCACAAAATATGTTATAGTGGTTAGTATTAATAAATTAAAAGAATAATTTTCGTTATATCAAAATTCATTAAATCAATATAGTATAAAAATTAATTAAATTTTTTTTACACGAGTATCTACATTGTATCTATATTATACTTTTAAATATTTTTAATTGATTTACAATAGTAGATATACTTGAATAAAATATATATTAAAAAATGTTTACGATAGTATTAGTTAATGATGATACTTGCCTTTAATTAAAATACTATAAAGTTCATAACATATTATCGAGAATTCTATAGTTTATATCTATATGTACTATTGAAATCTTGTTTCCATCGGTGGTACTTAATAATAATAATCAATAGCGTTCTAGTAAATTCGAAACATAATCAATCTGTAATGGCCAACCGGTTTTAGCGGTGTAATTTTTTACAAACAATATGAAAATTATTTTCGTATTTAATGATTGACATAAAATAACGACTGGGTTAGATGGGGATGCGCGTTGACGATTTTTACTCTCCGGTTTATCGCAATAGCTTTTTTCGGGGGTAAAAATATTTTTACGACTGTATATCGCTTTAGTGGTCTATTTACTGGTCAATACAAAATAATTTCGATGCCGAGCATAGGTCCATAATATTCCAAATTGCTATTATTATTGCGTTTTTATATTATTTTTTATTTTTACTCCGTACGTCTTTATCACTAAAATTACCGTCATGGATAACCTACTTCCAGAAGAAAAAAAAAAAAAAAACGCAATAATTTTCCTCGTTTATACCGAAAATGATATTGCAAGCGAAATTACCGTTACATCTAAGAATACTATATAATATATTATTAGACGACAGTCGGGCCCGGGATGTACGGACACAAGGGACGTTAATAAGTAAACCCGAGCACGTATACACTCGTGTAATAGATTTGACATCAAGCGGATGTTTGGTGGATCGAATGCGATTTTCTTTCTTTTATTTTATTTTTGTTTTTTTTTTTTTTCATTTTCTTCCATGTCAGATAAATTTGTGAACAGGAGAAACGGCCAACTCGGCGAAATAGCGTATATCGCAACCACGGCGGCGGCCGCATTTATATAATATGCACACAGATTACATAATGGAATACATTTCCAAAAATAACAACAGATAGTCGTTATACGTTTAAACCGACTGTAAAAAAAAAAAAAATTTTGGTTTCGTTTAAAACAAAATTTTAAATTTTATAAATACGATACATAATAAATTTAATTGACAATTCTCTGGGGTAATCTGGGTTGATTGTATTTATTTTAATTCTATTCTAAAACTAAGTACCCAAAGATATTAAATAATGCTGTACCGTTATTTATTATTTATGTATATATTTATTGTTTGTTCTGACATTTTATAAGAGTAAACTGGAGTAGGTAATATACGGATAAACGAAAAATAAAATGTAAACATTATAGCTTTAATTAATATCCAAATAATATAAAGTTAATGATTTTCAGTACGTAAGAAATATACGAGTATATTCAAGCCAATTAAAGTCAAATAGCATTAAAAAATGTTTTCAGAGTTAAAACTTCTATTGTAAAATTTACAGAAAACAATATTTAAAACAAACATTATTTAGCGTTTTTTTTTTTTTTTTTTTAAATACTAGTTATTAATAATAAGTTACAATGGTTTAGAAAATTTAAAAGTATATCAGTAGGTACTATTGATAATGAACTGAATATATTTCAAAACCATAATTCGATTGTCTCTGTCTACTATTGTCATCTAAAAATTATTCAATGTGTGTTAAAACCCTTAATTCACTTTAAAATGCATGTATATTTTTATATTTTGTAAACATATTTTTGAACAAGTATATTGTTATTATATATTATTTTAATAAAAAGTTGATACTGACACGTGGCCACTTATAAATTTCTTTTAAAATATATTTCATGTATTTATAATTTAAAGATTTTTCTTGAGAAAAGTAAACTTACCTCTTTTGATCATTTAATAACTAACGCATGACTAAATTAAATGAATTGTTTCGCAATATTACATTTCATATTTTTTATTTCTATATTAAGATATTGTTAAAAAAATTTTAATGGATAAAATGAAAATTCAGAACAATTGGGACTACATAATATGTGGAATCATTAACCATGATTAATGTTTAAAGATTATAGTCAGAATATAAATTTATTTAAAATTAATTCAGTGAAATAAACAGTTCAACATAGTTAAATTCAGTCACACGAAGGGGCCAAAACTTAGGAGAGAGGATTAGAAGTTTCCAAAAAATCGTATATTTATTAGAGAAGTTCTTAAGCAGAAATTCAAATAAAAATGGATATTTTTAATAGATACACAATTTCTTATAAATTAAAAATAGTCAACATTACCATTATAAAAAACAGAAGAATGTTTAATCCATTTTTGTACTTTAATTTATAGGGAAGTGTGTGTCATTTTATAGATTTTTATATCCAGGCCAGTATTTCATAGTTTTTAATTTTTATAAAACAATCTGTTACACAAGAAACAATAAGAATAAATAACGACTATGAGACATAGGGCAGAAATGACAGAATATTAAAATCCTCCCATTGGAGAGACTACGACATGATTAATATATAAGATTGTTTATAAATATGGTTAAGTTAGCAGGTCACGACACAATTGCATTTTTAATCTTTTAATTGGGTTGCCTGGGATTGTGTTTAATGAGATTTCGGGAATAAGTAGATTTTTGTGGTGATTTAGTGAAACGTTTGTAGTGAAGTTTAGCTACTTCGGTGATGTATGGTAATTTAAGATCAAAGTGAAGTGTGTTCTTAGAGACGTAGACTGTGTCTGTAGAAATTATGTGTACGACTTTGGATTGGAATCTTTGAATGCGGCTGATGTTTGAAGTT
Source organism: Pemphigus obesinymphae (assembly GCA_025469235.1). NCBI lineage: Eukaryota > Metazoa > Arthropoda > Insecta > Hemiptera > Aphididae > Pemphigus > Pemphigus obesinymphae. Next base: position 45,790 of record JAIPRL010002210.1, on the reverse strand, counting down.
TTCGCGGCGCCCTATATATCTGAATTCTGTATGTACATACTGTATGTACATATTGGTCTTAGTAGTAGCTTATGTAACAGGAGTTTGGTGGGAAATTTCATATGTTTGGAGGTTAGCAATGGGGTGAATGAGTCGAAATCTGTCATTTGGTAGGCGGGTCTTGCTGGTTATTTACGGCAACCAAGTAAGCCAGCGGACTATAAGGATACAGAGATATTGTAGAGGGGACTGGGGGAATAGCGGTCATCTAAGCAAAAATTGTTATACCTCGAGTTTTACTATGAATTTTAGTACTCATATTTCAAAAGTTGTCACACAAATTCATACGAATTGCGTACAAATTGATAAGCTGATATTTTTTCTAAAATTCCAAATTTGGTGGGGGGGGGGGCTGATGATACGTGCGTGACTTAAGGTATAATATTACTTCAAGAAATGGATAAATACACATTTTCACAACATTATGTCAATGGCCTGGATTTTTAAAATGTATGCTTACATAATTGTTTTGTGTTTAAAAAAAAAACGCGAATTACCAGTACTCCCCTTACCCTGGGGTAATACCGATCGTGTAAAATTCCATGTAAAAAGATAAGCTTAAAGTCATATTTAATAAAATCAATTAAATAATGATTAAAATTGCAACTTTTAATTTTACATAATTACTAAGAACAAATGTCAATAAGAAATAGGTTTAATTGATTTATTTCCAAAAATATCAAAAATTATGCTATTACCCCATTCATTTTGACCGGTTGTCCCCCTTTCAGCTTATTATGGAAAATTATTTTTAATCGTTAAATCATTATGTTATTACTTGTTTTGAATATACAATCATAATCCCTACATTTTGATTTTTATATGTACAGCTATGTAATGTATTAATATTCTTACCTTAATTGATATTAAACGCATCAATTTTTAGATAAATTAACACTAAAATATTATAATACATATTTAAACGTGAAAACGTTTTTCTGATAATGACTTTTTGATGAAAATTAGTGTCTCTTATCATTCTTAACCTTCTCGTATGTTCAACATAATTTTAGATATCATAGTTCATGAGATAACAGGGTGATCGGTATTACCTACTGGCCGTTATTTTCCTAACCTTCTCTACACTTTGAACAGTAAGGAAAGGTTGGTTAAGCAAGAATGTCGAAGTGATTTCGTAGTTAAGGCCTGATTGATTACTGACTGAATGACTCATCTGAATCAATAATAATTATTTTGATTAACGTGAATTAGGTACGTTAGTAAATTCTTAAATAACTTCCTGATCAAATAGTTACCTAAACTAATTTACAATATTGTTCTACTGCTATACCAAGCCCATTGCAAAGATTAAATATTACTGTAAATTTATAAATTACTGTATATAAATATTGTGTTATTGAAAAAATTATTAAAATATATATAGGTCCCTATATCAATAATATATTTTGTAGATATTTATTTTGTTTCGTTAGATTTGAGTCATTTAAATATCTATATTTTTTTATATTTTAGTCGTATGATCGTTATTCCTTATTACAAAAATACATAAAAAGAACAGAAAAAATTTGTTCAATTATTTATTACAATTTGGAATATTGGAAATATATTAGGTATAGAAAAAATGGGACACAACTGACCAACAGTGTAACTATTTAGGTCGTCCATCGACATTTTACCTAGCAGCTCGGCAATATACATGGATAATAGTATTATGATAGTTGACACGTGCAAATTATTAAGTAATAATGTTTTTCTTTCCATGTAAAATGTATAAATACCCAGTTGTTGGTACATACCTATTACCTATAATTTTTATGTTTCCGAATGTAATATTCTTCGAATTGTTCATTGCCACTTTGTTCATTCCCTTCACACCTCCCGACGGCAGTAAAAAATAAAATACCGAGAACACACGTATCTTGCGACTGGTATAAATCAAAATATAATCTTTTTTATTTCTGAACGTAATTTTCTAAAAAAAAAAAATAAATAAATATAGGAATGTACCTAAATTAATTGGGAAGTCAATAATCTAAATTCTTGATATAGTGCAAATATTTAAATACAATTTTTTTTTTTATGAATTATATGACTAATGACCTCCTTACTCCTAATTTCCACAATTTGCTAAAAAATCTTTAAAAATCATTAAATTTTTCAAATTTTGAAATAAATATTTAGCTAAATTCATTTATGAATTATATTGAGGAACATTTTTTTTTATTTGTTGAATTTTGAATAAATAAGATTAATTTCCATATAGTTTCAAAGATACAGCAATAAATTGTACAATTTTATATTTTTCACTTTTTTAACACCCATTGATAGCTAATTCAAAATCAAAAACGAACACATTAATCATTGATATTTTATGCAAAATTTTTATTTGTTTTTAATATTTTTTATAATTATTTTATAAGATGTTCATCTTGAATTTCTACGCAATAAACTGTAATGTACATGTATATGTTTAGAGTACTAATTAAACTATTCTTTGGATGAAAAAACTTTGCACTACCTATCTACGAATGTTAAAAAGTGTGTAAAACGAAATATGATAATATTTTACTGTATTTTTGAAAATATGAATTGCTCCCATTCGTTTGAAATTTAACCAATGAAAAAAAAAAAATCTTGATATTGTCTATAGATAACTCTATAAATGGATATTTTCAAATGTTTAATGATTTTGAAATAGTTTTATTGTAAATCATGGTAAAAATAGGAGGCCAATATATGTCATTAATAATGACTGTACTATATCAAGATTTAGGACTAATGACTTTCCAATTAATTTACATTCTGAATAATACATAAAACAAGAATAAATAAAGAAAAACATATTATAGTGTGAATTATTCATCAATATTAGCCCAAACTCATTGTGTAATGATTATTAATTAGATATTATATTTCAATTGATCCTTATTTCTAAATGTATTTGTTTTTTTAATAAATAAATATTTACAGTATTTTTATTATTATTGAAGGCAGAAAACGTTTATTTTTCAAATTTTCAATTTTTTACAAATTAATTTTACATTTTCTTTGCATGTTTGTGATTTTAATTCATATTTTTTTATGTTTACATTATACTCCAATTTAAAAATATGAATTTTTTGGATCAATTCTCATTTTAAATGTTTCAAAAAATGCTTTGATTATAAAAATCATTTATAAACTATAATATTCTAATTTCAGGTTTCTATACATAAGAATATATTATACCCCGTTTTGTTCGTCCTATTCTATCGATTTATTATTATAGTTACAAGTAGGTACATAGCTATTATACTACGTTTCATCAAAGATCGTCCGAGTTCGCAAATGATTCAATATCGTAAGGATTCCCAGTTTACCATTCCATTATTACGCTCAGACAATGTGATTGAACATGGTTAGGGGTGAGGGATACGAGAAACTTGACGCGTTTTGTATGGACGATCTTTACAATTATGTAAAATTTATATTCGTTTTGTCAGTATTCGGTTTTTATGCATAAGTAAACTTATGCATTAAAACTTATATTAAATCAAACGAATTTATTAACATTTTCTGTTTATGGAATTATAGATTATTACTTTTATAAATCAATTAAAAATTACCTACGTATAGAGAATCCTAAATTCTTTAAATGTATATCTTTAGCTTAGAATAAAAAGGCTCTTTTGAAATTATTCAGGAGAATGATTTTAAGACTAAATTTTTCGAATTTTTTGTAAGGTAAAATACATTATTTTTTAAAGGTGCTAAAATTTATTATATTTCAATATACACTCATTTTTCTAGGCACCCCGCTGCAGGATACTTTAATTTAGTTTTCAAAAAAAAAAAAAAAATATTAATACCTATACAATATGATTGTATATCATGTAGGTTATCCTGCAGGTTGGTTTACACATCACTGTTAATCGTCTGATCTCCGTGTACGATTAATTGGGTGGACTGCATGTTAAACTATAAAAAGTACCTAAATATCTAGTTGGAACTTTTATACTGTCGATTGTCTGTAAAGTAATTTGCTAATTTTTATATATATAAATATACATATATTATTATTTTAATGCATGAATTTTAACTGAAATTCACTTGTACAATCCGTATTTGGATCTTAATTTAAAAATTAACGTATTATTCACATTTATTATCATTATTGAACTCAAATGATTCATTCGGGTTATGGTTATTTTAAATTATGTCTATAAAATAATTTTTGACCAAAACAAATTTTGAAAAAAGTCTAAATAAATTATAAACATTTAATAATATTAATTTAAAATTATTACTTCACGACAAATGTTTAATATTTCTTATAATAATTAATTACAAAACAATAAAAAAAAATGCCCAATAATTTATTGAAATGCCACATAAAAAAATCGAAAACGTTATCAACCCTTTTATTTTGTTAATTATGTTAAACTATCGATATCGAAGTTTTTTTAAGGAACGTTCCGTTTAATGATACTCTCTCCAAAGCAGGGTTATGATTAAAGTCGCATTGACTTGTTGAACAAACCGTTTATGTTATATATAGCTTTTGAATTACAAATCCATTGTCGGAATCGTAAAACCCATTCAGTAATTCCTTATTAATGATTATATGATAAAAAACACAATAAAAAAATTCTTTGAATAAATAAAATATCAATACGTTCCCGAATGCGCACAAAAAAGTTAGTTTATTATTAACTCGGAAAAAACTATTACTTAATTTATTATTTCAATTAATGGTGGATTTTATAAATGTATGTTGAAAAGAAGTTTATAGTAAATTATAGATACATAATATGTAGTATAATAATTTGTAACAATACAAATATTTATTGTTCTTTTGTAGAAAATTGGTACATGGTCACTTCGGTCATCAAACAAAATACTATGCGATTATTATTTTAAATTTGAAAGCAAAGATAAATCATTACCTTCGGAAGATGATTCTCAGTGAATAGTTTGGTATAATATAATTCAAAAATATACGGAACTATGACTACATTATTTGTTATTTACCCTGCAATTATAAAATAATTATATATATAATAAATGTTATACGGTTATTCTCGACTTTTTTACGAATTGTAATTTAATAACGTAAAACACGATTATATTTTAAACAATTTAATTATACTTGTGTGATAAAATCAGAAAATACCAGTGATCATAATATATTATATAAGCGCACTCTTTGAACGGGGTAGGGAAACTTGCATGCCCCTTGAAAGTAAACTAAAATGCATTTATGAACCTTGTCAAAACATTCCTTTATTACTAACTTTTTGAGAAAATTGTTTATATTTGTAATATTCTTATTCGAATCTTTAAGAGTATTACTTATATAATATATTTATTTATTTATTTACGGAAAAAAAAATATTCCAATTACAATGAAATTATATAATATCTGACAGTAGTAATTATGTCTTATATTATAATTAAAACGGAAAATTTCCAAATTTTATTATACCTATCAAATTTTGTTTGTTATTTTAAAAAAATCTTAAAACTTCCACCAAATAACGTAACGAAATGTAATGTTTTTCTCATTTTTTTTTTTTTTTTTTGTTACAGGTAAGAACTAAGAAATATGAAATATTCGACTGCAGGCTAGAAGAGGTGAGACTGCGTTTAATCGTTGTTTTATATCAATACAGTATTCAATGTCAGATAATCTCAAACGATGTTTGATCGTAAAAATATAAATAAAAAGGTCGAAATAAAAAATCGATATGGCTGGAAACATTAATATTGAATTTCGATATTCAAAAATTATAAAAAATATATATAAATTATATCACGGTTATATCATGTAAGTTTATAACCTATATATTGTAGAGACAGATTATTTTTTGTAAAATATTTAGCCATTATCAAAGTGGGTAGTACGGAAATAAAAATATGTTTTTCATTTTTAATCCTTCAATCATACAATACAACCATCACATAATTATAATAATTTTTATAACTATTTTTGCTGATAATAATTAATAAAATATATATCTATTGGAATATTTGGTATCATTATTTTCTTCTAAAATGCCCTTTTTAACAGGTTTCATGTTAGATGAAAATGGCAGTTTACTTATATATAGTTTGTACTTATATTATTTGCAGGGGCGTACTTAAGGGTGACATCGGCTTTGACATTCAACCCCCCGAAATTTTAATCAATTTGGAAAAAAGTATTATTAATTATTTGTATTTAATTGTATTTTAATACTAGGAACATTCAAGGGGGTTATTTATATAAGCGGTTGCCGACATAATTGACCGACGTAGGCAATAAATAATTTTGATCGGTTAAAATGACAATTATACACACGCGATTGCTCGTGTACCGGTGAACCTACACGGGGAAGAAAAATTAACAATGTTTATTTCGAATTTTATCACTGTCAACCAAGGACACATCACAATTGTCAAGTAGGTTTAATAATTTATACTTTTATTTCATTTTTATACATTAAAATTAAGATCACATTATAATTAACTGAAGTGAAAGCATTTTTATTTTCTACATCAGCACTTATTAGGTATAAAAATAAAAAGTATTAGTTTCGCTTAATGTTCAATATTGAAAAAAATTAATCATAGAGGTACCAAGGGGGAAAGGGGAATTATAATTATGAAAATTTTTTAAATTATATAATAATTAAATTTCAATTTGCATTTATTAGGAATAGGAATTCTATTACAATTTATAAATTACGAGTCTATTAATCAAAATTCAATTTCAACTATATAAAATGAAAAGATAATGAACAATAATCAATTTATTAAAAAAAAATTAAAATAAATAGTCAAATTCAATGATACTAATAATGTAGAAAATCACGAAAATATCGAAAGTAAAAAATTGATCTTCAATATTATTTAACTTTGTTTCACAAGACATGGGTGTGTACATAAATTCAAAAAATGTAACATAAACCGATTTAATACAAGAAAAATTACCTTTATCTCTTTGGATTTCCCCTCAAATGATAATAAAAATAGACATGTATTATTATTTTATTTTTTAAATATTACTATTATAGATGTTTATTGACAATTTCAATATGCCAAGGCTAACTAATATTATATATCAAAATTAAGAGTTAAATAAAAACGTATGTAATACATAAAAATAAAAATTATTTTTTCTTCCCCCCCCCCACCCCAAAAAAATCCTATGCATGCCCCTGAATTTATTTGTAGTGTACAATACTGATGATACAGTGTATGATACAGATATATCATTCGGCCCGAAAACAATAGATCGACGAATATTGTCTTCTGATAGGCTCTACAGTTATCAGTGTATTTACATACAACTATATAAATTATTTTGCTAATATACAATATTATTGTATAAATAATTCATCATTTTTAATGTTATCATAATAAGAAATGATAAAACAACACAGATTTCAGTTTGTCTCGTGGGAATAAAATTTTATTCTGTGGTATCTAGATTGTGGTCATACTGATTCCTGTGGAGTTATCAGAGTTATCAGTATAATCAAATGACGTCATTAATTTTGTTTACATCACAAGTGATTAATCTGTATTCCTATAATCTGTGCCTATACCTACTCATATAGACTGATTGAGATTGTATTAATAATGACAATAATCACCTATACATGATGATTTTTTTGTGCTTTGTGAAAATATAAACATCGTTTATAGTTCATTTTTAAATGACTATAAAATTAGTCTATAAATCGAATTCATTTCAAAATCTACGTCTTTCATTATTATATCAATATTTTTAAGTCGTGAGTTTTGAATTTAAAATGAAATTTTTATTGTTCGTTTAAGTGTGAAAATGTTTCATATTATATAAAAAAAAGCATTTCATAATAAATTCTGAAGACTCTCGCATGTTGGAAAATTAAAAAAAGAACCATAGTAGAACCCTTCAATTTCTACCATAAAAGTTACCACTACTACGGGTATATTGACTTCTCGTCGTATATAGACTAGAAGTGATAAAGAAACCATGCCTGAAATAACTTCTATATATAAATTGTATAATTTTATTTTTAAAATTTGGCATCCCTCCTAGTCGTATTCCATTCAGCAATTATGTTTTTACGTAATTTAGGTGTAATTATAATTTTACCGTCTGTATATTAATAAGTGGAAGATGGAATCGGACATTTGCAAATTGAATGATCACATGAGCATGCCAATAAAAATGACGACTATGTGTACACTTTATAGTATTATAAATCATAAGCCTGTTGGAGAGGGGAAGAAGATGAGCAAGGGAGAATTGAGAGATGAAAGGGCTTTGCCGACTACTTGTTACACGGCTTGTCCGTCTCGTCTGCGATAAAAAGTATAGGAGTTTCCGACTGAATTAATTATATGCACTATTATATTTATATACCTACCCAAATATAACATACATACATACATATATAAATATTAAAGATGAATCACCAATGTCCTTCGAGACTCCGGTTAATAAAAATGTAATTTTCACTATTCTGATTTTTGGGTACATTGTTTTGGATAGAGTTCACTAAAAAAACTTTTAAAATTACTACGGGATTACATATTATTTGCAGTGTTAAAATTATGTTCAAGTAAAAAAAAAAAAAAAAAACCAAAAGAATCTATTTTAGAGTTAAACCACCTTTTCTAAAATATAAAGTGGACAACGACTACACACTCAAGAAACAATCTCGGGGGTATTTTCCGAAATGTGAATTATAAAAAAAATTACAGTGATTAAAAAAAAACATTAATTCGTTTTTACACCTTCAATAGCAGGCTGAAAATTTAGAAAATTGTAATATTCCCATGGGTTATTTTCTAAATAATGATATGTTATAAACAAATTGTATTATACGTGTCATAACACTTAAGCAACTTTAAAAACTTAATTTTTATTTACGAATATCGTGATTACTCAACATGTAACAGTATACAAAGTGTTACTATAAGTACACACACAAAACTACTCATAAATTACTTTTAAAATATATTTAAACACTTATTAATTATTAGATTATATTTTTTATTAAAATTTCATATATTTAACTCCTTGGAAACTAAGTGCATATCCTTCTCTTAGTTCTCAAATACATATATATATATTTAAAAAAAACTTCTCTTGGTCAAAACATAATTCCGAAAATCTATACATATTAATTGCATTCACAAAAAGGTGAACATGTTCGTGCTCGAATGCACAATTACCCTCTATATTAATAGAAACCTACTATTTGGTAACCTACTTATTATATATATATATACGTATTACAAAAAAATTAATCAAATATGGGTATTAGCAAAATCTAAATATTTTCAAAATACATTTAGTGAAACTAAAAATACCTATATTTTTTTAACTTATAAGATTTTATTTTTTGTTTTGGGGCTGTTTAGTACCACTGGAATACCCCCGCACTACTTAAACATGTCTATTTAGAACAGTAATAATGACCTTCTTATAATCCTGGATTTACAACATTATTTTAACACTAATAATAAAAATAAAATATGTTAATATATATTTTATACGATTGTGTAGATAGGTGAAATACATAGATTTCCATTTCCCATATAGGTATGTAATTTTAAGTTTTATCTCATCAATTCGAAGTTCTTTTAGTAGGTATTTACAACATCTTTAAAGTTTTGAAAATGTGCTTCTCTACGAGCAAATCTTTTGAAGTACAATATGTTTCGGTATAATCAAAATTTTTAAAAAATTATACATTTTTATGTTTTTATATATGTATGGTTGTATCATGTGTATGTATATATGTAGGCATATAATATATTTTAGATATTATATTTTATATAGATATATACGAATGTATGTCGAGAAACACGTCCATGGACATGGTTGGACGTCGGAAATATCCAATTATCTCCGAACCACCGAATTTCCGTTTTATAATAATTTATTTCCTTAGCAGGGTAGAATTTTTATGTGAATTATTATTTACATTTTTATTTTATTTTTAACCTTTCGCCACTCAATGTTTACGCAACACTTTTATTTCAAACTCTATAAATCCAACAATGTTCTTGGCACGAATTTATTTTTATTTACTATTTATTCTTTTAAATCATTTAAAATATATACCTAGTTATACCAAGGTCCTAACTATCCAACAACTATTTATGTACAATAAGTACAAGAATACGATATTCGACTGAAATAAAAATGTATTGTTTAATTATTATTTGTACTCACATATAAACGTATAGTTAAAAAACCAAAATATGTAAATATATTATGTGTAATTATTTCACTGTAATTAAAATTTTGATGCCAAAAATCCAATGTCAAAATATTAAATATTTTATTTTATTTTTTAAATGTCATTGTTTTACTTTTTTAGTACATTTAAAACAGCTTTTTGCGTTTTAAATATTAAAAACGTAATAAAAGATATACGATTAATATACCTATTTTATTTAAAAATTTTTAATAATTAATTTGAAATGTATTGCTTAAATTATACGAATAATGATATCAAATTTTTAGTGTTAAATTGTTCCCGTTTTTATATTTTAGTTTAAAATGATAATTTAACTAACAGATAACTATATATAACTATATATAACTACCTATAGTTATATAGTACCTATATTGCAATTTACAGTATTGGGTATAGAACGTAACTCAAATTACAAATTATTACAATGAAATGATAATTCAAGTAACATAGTGACGTAGTCTTAGTACTTATTATTTAAATTAAATCTAATTTTCTCGCTAAACAGACACGTTGCTAGAATTTTTTTTTTTAGGGATTGGGGTCATTTTTAAAGGTATAAATATATTAAGTATTTCTATTAATAAGTGTTGAAAATGATACTACAAAAAAACCCATGATTCATAGTCTCTCTCCTCCCCCTTGGAAACGTCATTATCTTAGTCCTATTAGACTAAGATTTTAGAAAATTTAACACAGGATGGCATTCTTTGAATATAGTAAAAAAACAAGTATCTACTCCGATATAAAATACTAAATCATTCTCTAAAATTGTTCTCGTCTGATTCTAAAAAAGCTGAATTATTAATATAATTAATAATATTTCAGCCGCAACCAGATATATTAGATGACAATAATATGGACGATGTTAAACAAATAGTGTATCAACAGTATTTTTGTACTATTCGTTTATATCAAAATTTGTATTCGTCCTACGAGTACATTGTATAATTTTAATAAAAAAAAATACATTAATCGGACTATTATAATAGAACCATTGAGCCAATGAAATTATTACTAATAACTACTTTTTTAGGAAATTGAATTTAATATAATTCTTATTTAAATAGTTTTACCGTATCTCTAACGACTCAACAAATATATTATAATATATTAATATAATACCGAAAAAAAGTCAGATTTTCTACACAAACAAAAATATATTTTTTTTATTATTTTTCATACAAAACAATAGATTTGTCAGAAATATTATTAATAATTTTTTATTATAGATAACATTAAGTTCGAAAAATAAGGTTTTTTTATATTTTTTAGTCTAAATACAATATTTTTTTATGTAAAATACTAAAGAACTACCTATCTTTTTTGATCATTATTCAACCCTCTTATGGCACGTGAAAGGGCTGAGTCAGGATGGTAGAATTTAACTAAATTTGCTTTTTTACGGTAGGTACTTTATAAACTTTAGGAGTAAAGTTTCAAAAAAATCAAAATGAATAATAAGGAACGTCTCAATGAACACGGCTGAAAACCATAATTAATTTTTTTCTCCTGTTGGTCTTATTGATTTGTACAGTATGTAATTTAGCTATTATTTTAGTATTATTATTATTATTATTTATATTATTTAATTTCTTTACATTTTTACTCTATATGTGTATACCTTATAAAAAGGTAAATGTCTTCAACGTGACTGAACTTTACCATAATTTGCATTTAATTAACATGATATTATTTTTATTGCACAATAAAGGTCAATATGACTAAAAACATTTATTTTGTTTTAATTAAAAAAAAAAAAAAAAAACGCATTATTTCTGTAACTCACGACTCATTGAATCATACGTTTATTTAAAATGTAATAGTAAACATTCGGAAAACGTCCCTTTTCCAAAACAAAAAATGAAAAATAAAACTTTTTTTTTCTCATATTTATTCAACCAGTGGTTGAATTTTGGAGGGAGATGCATGGAAATTTGGGTATGGTGAGCCATTCCTAATTTATATCGTAAATTATACAGCGTATTATACGAACCCCACTCCTTTAATTATTTTTGTAACTATTCATCGAGGAACGCACAGAATGTTACATCATTTTTATACAATTTAATAAAATAATATATAAATTTAAAAAGACAAAATTATACGAAAACAAACAATATGATAATATTTGTTTTGTCAAATCACATTGGATTTTAATAAGTACTTTTGTTTTAAAATTCGAAAGGTTTACTAAATTATTTTTATAAATTATTTTTTAAATTCCGAGATAATTATCAAATTTGGATTTATTTCGTCAGAAGTAACTGAGTTAATACTGGATTTTATGAATAGGGCGTATTGAACACACTGGTCACATTTTTTGTCCATATGTACTCAACTAGAATGTTGATTATTTCAATCCAAACCAAATTTTGGATCGATTTTATTTTTTCTTTATTCAAACCCAGATTTGTTTATTACATTGTCTAAAAAATTTCTTTTGAAAAATCAAGATAAATTATAAACATTAAACTCTAAATGCAAATATGATATGCATATTTAAATGTATTGCATACTTTTCAAACATTAAATATATATATATTACGAATTATGATTATCTCCAATGTTGTTATATATTTAATTTTCGAAAATTATATATTTGTTATTTAAACTTAGTTATAGTATTCCTAAAAATAGCAAAACGTAATTACGTAAATTAACTACAAAAAAAATGTACGTCTAAAATCTTTTCGAGGCTTAATTAATACACGGAAAAGAATGTTTTTTCTTTTATATCAATTAACAAATTAATTTTTAAAACTATACATAGAAACATTTTAAATTTTACTACTAAGTAACATTTTTTGTGCTTTAAATCTCTATTCTTTTTTTTTTACAGAAAAGTTCATCAACATAATTTATGACCGTGAGTGGTCGTAATTACAAAATACGTTTTTCAAAAAATGTATGGCGGTTAAATCTTTACAAGAAAAAAGTCGGATAGTTTTAAGGCATTAATATAAAAGAGATTTTATTGTTGATGATATTAAAGGTTCACCCACGATTATTGCGGATTATATTTATTTATATACGCTCAAAATCTAAAATATATAACACAATTTTCTTAGTTTTAATTATATTATATTTTCTAAGCTGGCCGGTGACAAGGTTAAAAAAAGTTATTAGTTAATTTTTTAATTGTATTGACATTTTAAAATTGACTAACTAATATATACAGTATGACAAATACTGTATAACTACTATTTATAACTCACTATGTTACATAAGTTTCTTCACAAGTTATTAGATAAATACGATTATTTTTTTTTTAAATATTAATATGTTATTTAAAATAAAAATTTTTAATTTTTGTATTTATCTTCTAATCATAATAAAGTATTGTGATTTTTTTATTAATATTCATAAACTTATCTACTAACATTTTCTATTAGAATTTTTATTGGAATTCTACATAAATGAATAGTGAAAACTGAAAGTGCAATATGACAATATTCAATTTATCTGATAACTGAACCTAAGTTATTTTTATTTTGTAACAAAACTTTAACTTAACCAATACTTTTTAACCGAATTTTTTTCAACCAACATTAATATCATAATTTATATCTAAGTCTACTTAAAAAATTAAAAGTTAATTTCCTGAGAAACCGATTTTTATAAAAAAAAAATATCTTAGTATACTTATAAGATTATATACTACTAAAAGAACAGTTATCACGAAAAAGTGATTTGATTATGTATTGGCATGTTGTTAAAACTCAAAGAAGTCATTATTCGATTTTCATAAAAATATTAAAATTTAATATTGTACGTCATGACGTCCACTGATAAGAACATTAATTTTCATGATTATGTATAATTTAAGAACAATAACCAAATTCATTATAAACATGTTTATTTCGCACTATTTAACTGTTTATAAATATAAGTATAAATTTTAAATTACAAGATATAAATAGAAAATCTATAATTTTGATCAAACTCGATATAAATATAAGATTGAAAATTATAATCAACTCGAGCTCCTACAAGTATTTTACTCCGAGGATTACAGTGTAGGCATACAATAAATATATTATTTAACAAAATATTTAAATTTATTTCGGATTGTATATAGGAAAAATTTAGAACCAACTGGTCATGTAATATACAAAATATTGTATACATACAATTCTACCAAAATACTTTTGAAAAACATTTTTCAAAGTTTTCGGTGAAATAATCGAATGTTAATAGGTATATTATATAATTGTAAAAAAAAAATAAAAATGTTATTAAAACTAACAATAATTGTGTCGTTCTCCCGGTACCAGCTAGGTATTTCGCGGATTTACATTTTAGCGACGAAAGTAAAAACCCAATTAATTTCGGCACAGACAATTTAAACGTTGATTTTTAATTTTATTTTTTTAAACATTGTATTTTACCTAATGCACGTAATTGAGACTTTTTGTCGTACACTCAATGCGTACACCAATCTGCAGACCTTACACGCAATAACTTTTTTTATAAAAAGTATATCATAATATTTTAATGACGGCATTAGAACAGGTGATGCGTACGAAGGTATAGAGCAATAGTAGACAAAGTGTGTAGCACAACGAATTGTGTAAATAATGATTTCAAATATTAAACGGCAACTGTTAAAACATCGGCATGAAATATTTAATTAAAACATAGTACACCACATTAATATAAAGAACGAATAAAATTCAAACCATAGTTCAATTTAGACGAAATGGAATTATTATGAAAAAATATACTTTTTAATTCATAAAATATGTAATTTCAAAACAACATGTGTATAGTATAGACCTTTCGAGTATTTAACATTTTCGAATTGCACCAAGTTTTAAATATCATTTTTAGAAAAAAGTTCATGTTAAAATTAATTGAACAAAGTTTGGTAGTATATATTTTTTAAGATTTTTTAAAATTCATAAAATTTTGAATATTTTTCTGGCTCATCAATGTTAGTTAATATATAAATATAAAAAATGAAAAAACTTTTACTTGTAAAGTGGTAAAAAAATATATATTTTTAATACCAATGAAAATAAATATTTAAAAATAATGATGGATGTAGAGATCATTGAAGGAGAGAGAGGCGAATTTGTTTTTAACTTAAATTGGGTACTTTTATAGTATATATATATTTTATTTATTTAATATTATAACACTTTACATAAATCTGTTATCGTTGTTTGTTGGTCGGATAAACAAATCAATACAATGGAGTAGATATCTAATAGAAAAAAAGAACCACCCAAGAGGGGGATGATCACCCAATCACCACCCTCAAAGGCTCAAATGCACCAGTATATAAACAACATTTCAATTCATATATTTTCAGAAATTAAAAAAATTATTAGGCATAAATGTCTAAACCATATAATAGATATATTATGTAGTAGAAATGTTCATTGCTAATATTTAAGAAAAAATCTGATTTACAAAAAGGCTACTAAGCATATATACATATAATAATTTATGAATAAAAAATATTTAATTTTCCAAATAGCCCGATTACACTCTGTATACAGTAGGTATAAAATTTTATCGTTTTATGTAAGTATTTTCTTTATTTTAAACTAATGATAGCTATTATTATTATTATTATTCAAATGTATATGAAATAACCAAATTGTACCAAATTTATATACCCACATATCTAATATATTATAGTCCGTTATATTTTATACGTAAGTACATATATAGTTCGTTTTCAGAATTTGTAATTTCGTCAGAACGAGTTGTGACCAAAATTACTGACGAAATACTATTTTATATATAACTGATAAGGGATATAATTATTATTATTTTAACGTAAATGTTATTTTTAAATATAACATTTATTTGTTTATGTAGACTGCAGAATATTAGAACTGGCCATATTCGAATTAGTGTGTAAAAGCAATTACTTACTAAATATAATTTTAATTACCGTAGAATCTGTAGTTATATAATGCCGATTTATAAATACATTTTAGGTTACTATGCTTTTTTATCAAATGTAGCACAACATATTAAATTCATAAATTTTGTTCAAATTTGTCAATTGCACATTGTAATTAAATAAATTAACGGTATAAATGCAGTTTAACTATCATGCGATATATACTTTTTTTGGAAACTGTGTATTTTAAACAGTCGTGCTGTTAGAATTTTGTACAAACACTTAGTTTCAATCACTTAAAGATTTTAAGATTTTTATATTATCTTAAACGATATATATTACTCTGGGTTTTTATGTCAAAAGAGTCGTTTTATCAATCAATCAATATAGTGCTTGCAGCAAAACAAATAGGTATCAAAAATACACTACGATAATGCAATAATATTATATTTTAAAATAGCAGTCACTTTCGTACGATCAAATTACACCCAAAACACATTTACTCTGGTCTCTAACCTATCCAAACTGGTTTTCACAGCAATTCAGATGATATTTTTGAATCAAAATGACCGAAATGATCGAGTAACCCATTCCCGGTTTATAGGTGCGACCAAAAGAAGTACACATAAAAGGAAGTCACACGATCGCTTTTTAAGGTGTTCTTATAAGTAGTTATAGAGGAAACATTTAGAAATAATTCAAATATAACAACTATTGAAAAATATTTAAATACATTTTAAAGGTAAATAATTGTAAGTGATCATAATAATATGTTAGTGTTATTTTTATTATTGGTATTTTTTATGCTTTTAAAAATGTTTATTAAAAATATTACTTTCACATTTTTTATTTATATCAACTTGCAATAAAACGAAAAATAGTAAAATTTAACATCAATTCCTAGTTCACTATGTAGAGCCAGTGCCACACTACTCGCGTGTAGTGATTTGAGTAAAGAATATTCTCAAAAGGAAATTTTCTCGAGAAGATTATTACCGGATAATATTCTCACGAAGATAATAAGCTATCCTTATAAATGTATTTCCCATAATTAATAAAAAAAATTTTAGACATAAATGAAATACGAGAAAATATTTCTTTTAAATAATAATTTTGTAAATTTTGTAACTTTATATGTGATATATATATATACATAATACAATTGTGGTTATAACGATTATATAAAAATGAATATTATTTTAGCAAAAATATTATTTAAAGTTTTTAAACTAATAAAATATGGTAAAAAAAAATGGAAAATTAGCAAAAATTCTCAATTTTGGAGAATGTTCTCTCGATTGATTATTACCGTCATTTTACATCAGTACTCATCATGCAGTGACCACGAGTATAATTATTATTATATTGACAGTGAAATTAATCCCTGACACACGCGAGTTATGTGGGACTATGTGGCTCTCCATAAATAATCACTCGCAAGTGCACACGTATATAGTTAATCGTTTCAATGTGCGTCTACATTGCTCAACTGTACTCAGTATAGTGCCGTGGTCACTTGCGAATAGTGTGGGAAGATTAATTTGGGTAATCGTGAACTATCGTGAATATATCGGAATAGTAATTCATCTATATGCCCGCGAATAAAGTTTGGAACCGGCTTTAAGATGTTTGTAAGTTGATTAAAACGTGAAAATTCAAATTCCAAATTCCAAGTTGACATTTCGTATTTTCCCGGCCAACATTTGGAATATGATAATGTTTTCACAATATTATCTCATGATTACCAGAAAATATTTCAGAATAAATATCGTGTTTAAATATTTTATGATGATTAACGGGAAATATGCAAAATGTAATATTATGTAAATTATTTTGAAACACAGGTAGGTACTATATATATGATGGTAATAAATGATTAATATTCCATTGATTATAATTTTTTTTGGATTCTGGTTTCCGTATGTAATTCAAGTCATATCTTATATTATTGTGGAGTATTTTTTATCCCCCCCCCCTTATCAGTAGGGATAAATTTATTATTTTTTTATTGAATTGGAAGAAAATATTTTGAAAATATTACAGAAAATTATTTAAGAAATGTGAAATTCTGGGCCAAAATATATTTTCAAAACTTTTTTGGCAATGTACAGAAAATATTTTGAAAATATGTATAAAATATTTTAATGTTGTGTGGGCTTAATGTTTTCGTGTATTGGAAGTGGCTATTAAGAGGCTAAATCATGGAATAACACAGCTCTTAACTAAAATGCTTCATGTCTTCGTACAAGACCTGCTAAGGGGTTATAACGTTGCTAATTAAAGTGATATTACACGCTTATCATGAACAATACCGTTAATGAAAAAAAAATTCTCTGATTGGTTGAATCAACCGGTAACTTTTAGTATAAACCTATGTAACTTGAATACCATAAAGTTCAACGCTACTCGACTTTGTCCCGTGCGGTTATTGTGGTCACAGTTATCAGTTATCAAAAGTCCAATTACAATATGAATTATCGCGATCAAAATATAGAATATTGATATCATAGTTATATCACAGAATACCATGATAATATCATGTAATTTGATGCAACATGGTCACATAACTATGTTATGACTGTGTGCAATAGTCAACTTTATTCCGCGAAATGTTTGTGCATGTGACTATGTTTTATACTATTTCCATTGAGTCATGTTAACATGCACGGCAAGTAGGTCAAATTTCTAATAATAAATTTCAAAATTCCTCATGCTAAATGATTTTATAGAATTCAATTTCTGAGTAATTTTCTAATAACCGGTGAATAAACACTAAAATTTTTTTTAACGTTAGAAAGCCTATGCTCATACCTATATACTCGTAGTTTGGTGTTGGACATTTCAAACTCCTTATGTATATACATTTTTTTAACTTGAAAAACTCTTATTAAATAATATATTAAATAAATTTATACTTAATTTAAAAATGAATTTTTGATTTTAAACATTAGATTTATGAATAAGTTTTCCAGCGTCGTCAGTCTTTCATTCCATATTATAAAAAAATATCAATCATAGGTAGGTATATAAGTAGATACTCGTATGTTATATTATATAATAACTATATAACATAACAATAAACGATTATTGTTTATTAATACATTTACACAATTATATTATTGCTTCGATGAACAAATAAAAACAATGGAATTTATTTTTAGTCGTATATTTTGGTTATATTGACGAGTATTAAGTTTGAAACAAATAAATAGATAGACGCATTAAAAAAATTCATTTTCCGACGAATAAATACTTTTAAAAAGTATTCCGAGTACCTACTTACTGTGGTCATGGCCGTAGAGACTAAGAAGAAAATATTTTAAGATGGGAGTGGAAGACACAAGTCAGATTAATCTTATTATAGTAGAAACATAATTATTATTTATTTATAATGGTTATTATTAATAAATAATTAAATAATATTCGAAAAAAGAAAAATACTTTATTTGAGAAAAAATATATTTCTTTTGTACAAAAAACCCACACAAAAAACTTTTTCTTGAACATTTATTTATAAATACGAAATAATAAAATAACCTAAAATTTCTGGAGATACACACGAAACTTACCCTTTCCTAACTTTTTATATACACGTATACTTAGAGTTATAAATACTTTCGAAAAATAATATTTAAAAAGTATTTTGAAGTATTTAATACTGCAGTGAAAATAATATTATGAATGCTTTACTCTATAGAATATAATGAACAGTTAAGCTTGCCGCACACCGGATCGGATTGGATACGTCACGCGTCGTAACGGAACGAAAACCCTTAGAATTTACCAACGAGTATAATATTATTTTGACGGATTCCAAAAAGACGGATGAAAAAATTAATATTCCATTATAGTTGGTTCCATGATTTGTGCGATAATTACTTTTCTTATCAGTGGTGTAGCTGCCGCAAAGGTAACTCTCCCTGAGCGCCGAATTCCCAAGAGTGCTAAAATTTTATTATCTCCCCACTTCCTCTAACCCTAGGCACATAGTTTTTCTTTTTTTTTTTGATTATTTATGATATTCAAAGTTAATTTCTCAATTTCCGGGGAAATTTTGTATACAAACGGCTTTTTTTTTGTTTATTTTAGAGGGCGCAAAAATTAAATTTGACACCATGTCTTTTCGACTTGTAGCTGGGCTATACTGCTTGTTATCCACTTTTCGTTTAAAATGTAACGACAAACAATCAAAATGGGGTTATATATTTAATGGACGTTTTTCTTCCATTACACTCCTAGTTTGCTTATCACATATTATTTATAGATAATATCTGTATGAGTATTTCGCAACAATATGTTGGAGGTGAGTAAGGTGCAATGCATTTATTTAATATGTCTTTGGACCTAAAGTATCTCACATATTACATGCCACACATATTTATATATATATACATTTTATAATGGCGATTTGTCATTACTATCATTACGAACAGGTCGGCGTATGTATATACGGCAGCAGGCGGCAGTGAATATATACACCAAGCGTTGAGATAAAACACATGATATCCGTTAATGTTAATAGCCGAGCGGTCATCATAAATATTCGCCACTCTATCTGTGTATAGGTTGTATACGTGCGTATATATAATATATATATAACGTTTATTTTTATAAACACACGAGATCCGTCCAATGTATATTATTATTAGCAAAGTGCGATAGTCATTTGAAAAATAATTGTATCCGAAATATACCGTGACCGTAATGAATCACGGAGACGTAATACAATATAGTTAAGGTATATTGTATACAGTGTGTTGCGTCTATAAAAGTTAACACTACCCAGGGTGGGGGGGGCGTTTTTTCTTAGAGTGGTGCAAAGTTTTGATCAGCCCGGTTCCAATATGCATGTGATGATAAGTATGTATAGGTACCCCATAAACAGGGAAATATTTATGGGAGGACGAAATATGGAAAATAATAGGTACCTACTCATGTTTAAAAAGTATAATTGTAAAAAAAAAAAAAAAAAAATTACATTTTTTTCTCATATTTTATCGACTAAATGCTGAATAATTTTTTGCCCGATCTAAATTCCGATAAATATTTCTTTCAAAACGTAAATGAGCAAAAGCAAAAAAAAATTTCATCAACTTTCTTGAACGTTACATCAAAATATACCCAATATAAATAATTTCATCATAATTTGAAAATGCACGGTAAACAGAGTACCAGCTCACTATATATTCTTGTACACCGAAAACTGTGTAATAATGACAGTATTGTCTTATTAAACTTCAACGATATTGTAATTGTCATCATGATAATATATTTTGTTATATTAATAATTTGATTTCATATGAATAATATTATATTTCGTTGCATTTCTCGGTAAACATTTTTTCGATGTTAGCTCTAATTTAATATATGTAAATGCATAATGCATTGGTATAATATGTTAGTCAATCATGCGAAATAGAATTTTGAAAATCATTTTTCATGAGTTTCAGCATAGGCACGCGTTGAGCCTAAGCGACTTTTACAGGAATAGTCATAAATATTAAGGTCGATGATAAACGTCATAAAATACTGATGTCAAATCGTGTTCGATTAAATAATAACTGTCAGGCTTTACAAAATAATATACTCGAATCTTTGCGAAAAATTCGTCATTCACTATTATAGTTGACTTAAATTTAACTAAATAACTGAGTACTCGTATTTGTAAAAAAAAAAAAGTAATAAGAATTAATAACACTATTATTTTTAGTAATTCTCATGTAGGTAATATTATTTATTTTAATATTTTTAATTCAAACATTCCAAAATTCAAACCAAAATTTTCAATTTTAAAATAGCTTAAATAGTTATTGTGCAATCATCCATTAAAAATGGTTCATTACATTTAATATAAAAAGTATAATATAAATTCCTTTTTTCTTTAAATAAGACTGAGTGGGGGGATACTGATCGTACCATTTTACGTAATCACGAGTTGCTATTTTTGAATATTTACATTTTATTTTCAATATTTTTCAGACCTATATAAAAAAGATTGGACTCCTCCCTACACATTTAAAAATATGTACATATTTTATAATAATTTAAAAATACTTCGACAAAAAAATTTAAATTAAATTATAATACATTACATTTTATGAATTCAATCTATAAAAGTATTGTAAAATAAAAATGTTGTATTTTTATATTGCTAATAATTGTATCTAATTTATGATAAATGCACGTGTGAATATATTTTAAAATTAAAAATCTGCTCTGATTCCTATAGTAGGCATATGATAAATAATTATTGTCTAATGTATCAGATAGATATAATGACGAAAACACATCTGAACAGGTATAATAAATAATAATATTGATATTGCTGTCAACGAACAGTCCCTTGTGCGTCTTTTTGGCGTGGATACTCGTGGACCATTAATATCGAAAATGTATACACACGTACGTATTATTATGATTAGTTGAAAGGGATATATAACTACAGCTGCAGAATACACCGGTCTCACATATTGCAATGTGCCTAACCTATAATATACATTTTAGAAGTTATCGATGACCCAGATCAAATTGAAATAGGTTCGTCGATAGCTCATTAGCCAAATACAATATCAAAATTTTGTTGTCTATTCAAAGTTCAATAATTTAGGTTTTCATTAGCACGACGTAATAAAAAACTCAACGTGATTTAAAGTTTACCGCAGAAAAATACCACACGACGAGCTGTATATTGTGATATATCAACTTTTGAGCAGAACTCGACGCGATACGTAATTATATTTAAACGATCGTATATTGGTGTTAAGTTACTCGTAGAATTATTATTGTATGTAAATAAAAACACAATTTCTACAAAATAATTTGTTTTTATTTCAACAAACACGTATTTCGAAAACAATGTTTTCACCTTCAGTGTTAAACAACTACAGTAGTTAACAACTAGTATTTATTGTTAAACACTGAAGATGAAAACATTGTTTTCGGGATACGGATATGTTGAAATAAAAACAAATTATTTTGTTGAAATCGGGTTTTTATTTGCATTTAAACAATCGTTTTTAACTGGAAGTATAGGTTATAATATTCCTTTATTTTTTTTTTTTTTTATGTATACCTATAAACATATGTATCTACTTTGTATATTTATTATTATAAATTTCAAGAGTATGTCAATCTTGTTTTTAAGGGGTTTTGTGTAGGATAAATCGTAAGAAAATCCAATTAAACATAAAAATCTAATAATTAAAAAAATATTTAAATAGGTATGTTTTAAAAAAAATTACTAGTCATTATCAATACCATATTAGATTCTGATCGGAGTTAATAGTATATTTATTTATTGTTTATTATTCTTGAAAGAAAATTTCGATCAGAAAAGACTTGATCATGACCAGATAATTCTGGACTGAGACGGTACTTTGAAGAAATCATTTACCGACTACTTTTTTTACAAAAGTATAAGGAAAAAGTACCGAAATAATGCAAACAGAGTTGTTCCCTCGTAATTCCCAAAATATATAGGATCAGAAATTTGAAATTTTCACAGGGTTCCTATGTAACTTACTATCATAAATAATATATATTTTACAAATTTATTTTTTAACAGTAATAATTAAATTGTTCGTGTTTTACAGAAATTCATTCAGAATCGTTCCTACGAAAGAAGTTATTACATTGTGTACATTACATTTATTATAACATTGCATTCAGATCCAATGTATTATTAATACACCAAGAGTATCCAACCCGACGAGCGAAGTGCTTTTCATCCCTTATACTGACCTGATTTATTTTTATTTTTTTCATTGTTGTTTTCTATTTGCCTATACAATTTTATTAAAAACAATACATTTTGCATTTCTAATTTGAATAGACTTTTACATATCGTAGAGTGACAATAAATCAGTTATGAAGACAATTAGTGTTACTTAGAATTTATACAACTACCTAATTAGTTTTTTCAATGTAAACAGCAATAACAAAAATGTATTATTAAAAAGTCTGTTGGTAGAACCTTTTCATACTATAACATAACATTAAATGGCAGAAAACGTAAAATCGACCTAAAAGGGCGACTTTGAAAAGTTGGATTTCAAATCATGGTTTTGAAATCATCAGCTTGCTTTCGAGAAATCGATAGAGACGTTTGTTTTATTTATTATCGTTTTGTCCGTGTTTTTTTTTTTTTCGGTTATTTATGTAAACAGTGCATTTTTTTGGGGGGGGGGGGGTGAAAGCGATTTGAAAACTTTTCACACGAATCCCGTGAGTTTCGATCTCGGTGTGTTTTTCCGATCTCGGTCAACAACGAGACGTAAATGGCACCGATTATACACCAATAACGACAGAGTGGACATCCGCCGACCGCAAATGTTTTCATACATTTTTTACCGCAAATGCACTATGCTGTTATTAAAAAACAGAAGGTCGTCGAACGGGTGTGTGCACCATCCATCGTCCCCCTGGACTGCGTCGTCATCGAAAACCTGCGGAAGTTTGGCTAATTGCATACCCTTTTTACATTTTAGTGTACACGCGATAGCATAATAATATCGTTGTGTTATTTGCGAACGTCCAATATATACGATTGTTTGCATAATATATTATGTTACGCGAATACAATGTGAAAAAAAAAAAAAAAAAAAAGAAAAAGAAAAACCATAAAAAATTCTCGACATAAATAATAACATACTATTATCAAACATGTGTGCAAGTGTAAACACGGTGTGAACGATCGTGTTGAGGCGGTGACAATATATATATATATATAATATAATATAATGGTATCTCGCGGCGGCGCTCATTCATGCGCGTTCGAGAGTTCGTGACAGTCTCGCCCTCGCTGTCCTCGCCGTCGTTTACGCGTAATAAACAATAATATCAACAAAAATAACATATTAAAATAACAATAATATAATAATACGTTTTCGGTTGACATAATAATATGTGTGTCGTCTGCTAGTGTACGCGGCAAAAGTATCCGACGGGCCAATAGTACTATATTCGTTATGGTATTACTATATGCCTACCTAGTGAAAACGGTTAACGGATGTTCATATCACTCCGAGAAATAAAATAAAATAATAATAATAAATTTCTGACCGATAAACGTCGAAAAGTCTCCATAAAGTTATTAAAATATGCCAAAAAAGAAATTCGTACAAGTACAATTTTCCATTAAAATGAAAACGGCTAGGTTAGGTCAGTTTGGATTTACCGTAGATAAATCAGTGAAATTAAGTTCGGAGAGAAATTTCGTATAATGCATATTTTGTTTATAAAAGTATTTTAAAAATTACGTCTACAAAAGTTTTCAAATAAAATATGAGTAGGTAATTTATACACGAAAGTATTAATAGCTATCAAGTCGTACGAGGACGTCTCAGTCCCAGTTTTCAAAGGTTTCTATGTATATTATAGACATTTTGAAATTTATTTGATGAGAAACTAAAATATAACAATTATTGAGAAATGTTTAGGAAAATCTTATATATAACATATATAATATGTAACAAGATGAAATATAAAATATATTATGTATAACAAAATTATTTAGTGTTCTGCGTAGCCAATTATTGATACTTTTCTTTTTATAGTGCTTTTTCTTTTTCAATTTTAAGATAATTTAAAGTAACTTATTAATTTAATATTAATAATATTTTTTATAATTTAAATAACTTTTAACTGCAACGTCTTATTAAGAGAATGCGGCACTGAATATTTTCAACGGTAAAAACATGTTTACGCAAAACAAATGAAATGGCCTTTCAAAATAATTTTAAAGTAAAAACACTTAATAGGTACCTATGAAATTGATAAAAAACAACATTTTGGAGATAACCTCAATGTGGTTTTTTTAAATAGTATATTAAAGTGTCTTAAAACTGGAGAAAACAAAAATTTTGTATCTTTGCTAACGAGTTTCATATTTAGAAAAATGAAAACCCCAATGAGGTTATCTCTGAATTATTGTCATCTAACAAATTTCATAATAGGTGTAACTTTAAAATTACTTTAAAAATGTAAACGTATATTTAAACAAATATCGTGATTATATCACAATAAAAAATAGTACTTATACAGGACAATTTTTCAATCACTTTTAAATTATTTTAAAATATATCTAGATTTTTAAATTTCCATTTTCCTTAAAATATCTAAAAAAATTTCTATGCGGAACCCTTTAAAAATGTGGTATCTAACGTCCTCTTAATATCTAAAATCACCAATTTAGTAAAACAATTTACATAAAACTAGAGCCAAAAAAATTCAATTTCAATATTATCATAAATTACCGAAATGTGGTTAAAAGTTTTAAAAAATAGTTACTACATCAATGTAGTACTTAATAAAAATATATTTTATGAACATTTTTAGTCTCTGATGTTATTATTTTCAAATTCACATAATTACCTATAACAGCTCTCAGTTATTTTTCGTAATATTCTTAAGAAAACTTTTGGGAAATTTGAAAAAATTTTTCACTAAAGTATTGACCAAAATTCATTATTTATCAGATGGCTATTTACACAAAAACTTCTACTCAACTTCTTCAACCCAAAATTCCAAAATATCATTAAAATATATAAAACGAAATCAATTATACACGTCGTGATTGTAAAAGTATTATATTATGCGTTTGGTTTAGAATCTAAAATAAAAATACATCAACTTCAAGGACCAAAATATTACATATTATACAAAATGAATATTCAATGCTAGTTCAAAATGTAACAACCTTGGAAACAATTTATGGGACTTTAGTTATACAGGAATGATTATTTTTATTAATATCATATTCGATACAATTTAAGCAGTTTTATTTTTGAACCCATACGTTAGAATTCAATCGTTGTATTCACAATTTGAGTGATAGTGTTGAATAAATAATATCGTTTTATCAATTTAGAATTGTTCTTTTATAAAACGTCTACGCTTATAAAATACAGGTCGATATATATACCTATATAATCAACTTAATACTATACTATTTTATGGGTCTTTGAAGTTTATAGCTATAAGAGGATTGGACTAGAAAGTAAATTATTTTCAACTCCTCGCATTCCCATATATCCCGTTCCCCGCCGAATTCTGATATGTAAAGATAGTATTTTGATCACCTAAAAAGTACCCAAAAATGTTTTTTTAAATATTGCTTATAAATGTTAAAAATTCGTAAAAAAAAAAAAAAAAAAACGATAAATCAATATAGTTACATATTTATTTCGTTTCTAAAATCCAAATAGATAATAGAGCATACACATATGTATAGATTGTTGTATTTTGAATTAAAAATACCCACCCCTGGTCAAGTCTACTATATTATCCGTCTTCGTTTGTTGGCTACAGGACTGATCGATAGCTAAGGGTCTTAAATGACTATCACGCCAAATCGCAAACACTATTTACCCTAATGTAATACTCGCAATGCTTTATATACCCTTAGATAATTTAAAATTCACATCTTGCACAATATCTATAACAGGATCTCAAGACGTATACGTTTCGCAGTATTCATCTTTGATATCCTTTGATTTAAGTCGTAATAGCAAAGACCCTCAGGATATTTTCTCAATATCTTACAAACTTTATATATATATAATATATATATATATATATATATACAAGTCTAACATTATATACCATCTTATATACTGTTTCGTCGCTGTGAAGTAATCGAAACAAACGAAGAAATATCGTAAAAAATGATTCAAACCCGCGGCTTGATCGGAACGACTGTCGTTTCTTTATAAACCATCGACATTTTCCTAGGACTATTCCTTTTATATGTATTACATGTTTTATTGTTCTCTGCGAATGTAAATTGAGAATATTGGATTATTACAACTCACATCACAAATATATGTGTATAAAATAATAGCTTATACTTAGGAAATAAAAAACCCGACATATTTCATCATTAAATGTAATATCATTATATAAATAAATTTATGTTCTCTGTTGTTTTTTTTTTTTTTTTTTTTATATCTTCCACGACTTTTGTAGTTATTATTCAGTGTTTATGTTTATTTTTTTTTTACTTTAGTAATTTTCGTTTTTTTTTTATAATAGGTTCCATACAATATAGAATACGTAAATAAAAATTATTCAAACTTTTTTTTTTCTTAATCCGATAAAATCCTAACAATTATTCATTAGTATGATTTCAATAGTACATAATATCTGTGTATTTTCGTAAAAGAGAAAAAAATTTTAAATCGTTGTATATATTAAAAAAAAAATAATACAAAATAACAAGCCAGTCGTAATATTATTCTCATTATTTATAACGATTTTATTATATTATTATTAAAAGTCCAGTTATATTATATTATCATCAATGTTATAAAGTGTTTGAATATAATATGTTATTAAATACATATTTTTTAGTATACAATTTTAAATCAACTACTTGTATGCATTCGTAACTCTAAAAACTCCTATATTTTATTTCAAATTATACTACATAGTGAATGGGATAAAAACTTGAATTTCTAATTTTATAAATATAATAAATTATAAATTATACATTTATTTATAGCGCATGTATCTACCGAATTTATAAATTCTAAATTTATAAATGTTTTATAATTATTTATTTACGATTATTTTATATAATGATGTGTAATTTTATGTATCTGAAATCTATATACAGTTTTTAGGTAGAAGGGTTGAGTAAAATTTTTTGGGTAAACAGCTTTCCAGTGGAAAATTCATTCTAGTACTTTAAAGAGATCCCAGTACCTAATTTTCTATTTATTTTCTTTACCATAAACTGTAAAGGATAACTACAGAAAATTACCAAAAGATTATTATAAATTTGAAAATTATGTTAGAAGTTTGAAATTAATACCACAAATATGAACTATTTTTTATGAATTTTCAATATTTCAGTGATTTTTATAAAATTACAGAGTTCGATTTGTTATTATGCATGTATATAGTTTTTTAGATCGACTTGTACAAGTGAAAATCGTTTAAATAAGAAATTTAATGCAAATGGTATTTTAATATTTTTAATTATCGATGTTATCAGTATTTTTTTTTTATAAGTAAATGAAAATTAACAAAAATTGTGGGATATTGTTGGTAATCGAAAACTATTTTATCGAAAATAAGTATCAAAACATCGAATTTTTTCTAAAGAAAATGGTTTTTAATCCGAATATGAAAATTATATAAAAAAAAAAGAGAAAAATACAACGAAAAAATTTAATTTTTAAAATTTAAAAATAAATTGATTTTGATCATTTTTTTTTAGTTACTTTTTATATTTTTATTTGGGTTATTTCCAGTACACAATTTTATAGTTTTCCATACATTTCATTAGCTTATACTAATACACGAGTGCGGAAAATACAACACTACACTCGTAAATCACTTAAGACAATGGCAAAATTCACACTACTTTTCTTGATTATTTTCCCCAATTTTTCTGAAACTTAGCATTGTAATTAAATGTAGTATATTCACCACCAGTATGAAACCCGGCGAGCCAAGTATTTCTACCCTAATTAACGGCGTTTTACTATCTAGAAATATGGAGATAGTATTGAAATTGAAATTCCAAAAAAATAATCATGTTTGTCCAAAAGTGAAAATTTAATCATAATCCAGCTAATATCAATTAAATTATAATGTGCTTAGTTATCTAAAAATGTATTTTTAAAGCACACGGCAAATTTTAAACATAAAGTGAACATGAAGAATCAGCTTATCAGTACATGCATGTTTTATAAATCCTAAAATGTTTGTAGATTTCGATTATTTTCCCACAGTATTATACCAATTAAACACTGTAATAATATACCTATTAATGTATACACTTCAACAAACTTAATCGGTCATTTTTACGATATTATTTTATACGAAAAACTGTACAGGTGAATGATATAAGTACCTTGAAAAATTGCATGGGTTATTTATAATAAAATTTTGAAGAACGATATGCCGTTTCAAATAAATAAAAATTAACTACCTAGCTTTTTATCCGCCGAGAGTGAAATTCAATTTGATTAAATCGGTTAATGAAAAACAAACAAAAAGAAACAAAAAGATAATGCATTTGTTAATTGCGAATTTCTTTAGGTTCAATTATTATCATTACACGCGTTTAGATGATTAATGTATTAGGTACTCTAATTGATTAGATACATTGTCAATGGACGTAAAAACATTACAAATATAATATGTATACTCGTATTTGTTGTTTGTACAGTAAATGTTGTTATTGACGGTTTTTAATTGAAACAGAAATAGATTTTTTCTTCTTCAAAATACACACAACACACATGATATAGTTTTCCAACTAGAAAAATATACACATACCTACATATTGTCAAATATTAACCAAACTCGATATTTTCAAATATTTATTAATTTAGTTAAAATTAGTTATTAAAAAGTATTCTAAAGACTTGGGTATTAATAATCGAAGTAAAAAATTGAATTTTTTTAACTCATTCAATGAGAACGTGCATTATATATAAAATTATTTTTGATAAAATAGCGATTTAAATCATTATGGTTTCAAATCCATTAAACTTGACTCTTTTATTATTATTAACACTATACATATTATTTAATAACGAACACGGTTTTCAATAAGAAAATGAACAAAAGTGGACAGTGATAGGTTTAATGGATTAGTTTTAATTATATATATATTTTTTTTTTAAAAACTATAAATATTTAGTTTATTCATTTTTTTCTATGAAGTAAATAACTTCACTCAGTTAAATTTAAAAAATAATTATTATATTTTTTAAAATCTACGAATTACATAAAAAAAACTAATTGATTTTCCCTTGGAGATTGTAAGGTTTATACACCCGAGACACAAATAGAAAAATGTACAGTTTTCAAACTGTTCTACGAATAAATAAGTAATTCATCGAAAAAACGATTTTCGATTGTTATTTTTATACCCGAATGGAAATAAATCGATAAGGCACAAAATAGCAGTCACGGCAAAGAGAACGTGTTTCCGGACTTCCGTTTGTCGAGTACAGTCGTATAATAATATAGGAAAATTCCATTTTCTCGCCTCTATCGTTGAACAAAAACGATATATTCATTTTTGAAACACAAAAATGTCTAGCTCATAGAAATGAATATATTTCTCAGTTTTTCGGTGAATTTATTCAACGCTCAACAGGCTACATAAAGTCATAAATTAACCTTTTTCAATACAAAAAGTTGTCGGATTTATCAAAATTATTAACCAAAGTATTTTCACCAAAAAAATATTTTTCTTTTTAATGTTTAAAATATATTTAAAAAAAGTAATTCGTAAATCCAAAACTGCATTTATACCTACTGCAATTATATGCCCAAATATTTAATATGAATAATACATATTGTTTTACTTAATACAACCAAATAGGTATAAAATCATACTTCTGTATTATAGATTTAGCTTTCTTTTGGTAAACATACTGCATGAACATGAACCATCATGACTAATTAAAAAAAATTTAACATTGAGTTATATATACCAAAAATATTATCTTTTCGAAACGCATGAGACTGTGTTTTTAGTTTCAAGGTTTAATCGATAGTTTCATTATAAAACATCAAAATGTCATCACGGTCTTCCTAAAATCGCTTGATATTAGTGACATTATGGCCAATCTCAGTTACCCTGGATCGTTGCTTTTTTGACGACGCAGACTTCGACGATTTCAAACTTTATCTCCTACCTAAAGCTATTTAAGACTATTTAAGTGCGAATATTACACTATCAAGGCCAATCTAATTTTTTTTTTTTTTTATAAATTAATTTAATTCAAATTAATTTATAAAATTATTTTTCAGAAAGATACAGTACACGTTTTTGAATCAATTATTTCTTGGGAGATATTAACTACCTATATGATATCTTCCAACAAAATAGTTTTATTCCTCCTGAAAAGTTGGAAAAACTGGAATTTGCTATTATGGTTCTTAGGCGATGTTAGGTATCTACTGCTGTTGGAGAAATATTCAATTAAATGTATAAATATTAATTGATAAAATTGAAAATTATTCAATTTTTGTATTGCTTGCCTATATTTGTTGGGATTTTGTTTATTAAAATGGTGCAAAAAGGCAAACTGACATTTTTCCATTTATATATGTTTTCAATAAATACAATTTGAGTAAGTTTCTTTTTCATTTATTGAGTTACATATACACGATGAAGAAAGGTATAAACTACAACTTACATAACTATAATAGGTATATTGTTAATAATTTGATAAAAAAGAAAAGTTGTGTAAAAAATTGCGTCTTGAACAATTAAAAATATTTTTAACTAAAATGCAGCGAACAAAAGTTTATCAATTTAAAAGTACCTAGTGTACAACAATAGGAGATATAGAAACAATTTAGTTAATAGGATTATTTTACGCCTCGGGATTTTCTTTTCTTGCTAGTATAAATATATGTCTTGCGCTAGTACATCATTTTTGAGTTTAAAAGTTTCCATCCCGTTCACTAACTGCCGAAATGTCAAATGCATATAGTTTTTGGTAACAACTATACAATAAAAGGTTGACGTTTTATCCTTGTATTTTTTTATCAATATATCTTGGATAATCGAAGATCCATCAACCTTTGGTCATTCATTCCGCAAATCATATTTAATCCGATAAAATGGGTACATTTTAAACGTCACTCACTGCAAAGTTTTAGATGCAATTTAGTGAAGTTTAGAAAATAGTTATAAAACACTTATTCCGTCATATCCACTCAATAAGTGTTATACTGTTAATATATACCACTAGTGTTATTGATATATTGATTTTATACGTGGGTATAAAATAAAACCAAATTAAAAATCAGTCAAACTTTACTTTGACAACAATTAATAAATGGGTATTACAGAAATTAATATTAACCAAACCGAATATTCCAAATTGTCACAGTTTACTTTTTATTCCGAGTTGATGTAGATCATAATATAATAGCAGCATGAAATTAGGAAAATATAGTTCTGAAAATTACGACGTGAAATAGTTTAGATTATCCCGTGAGTAGGTTGAGTAGGTATTAGATTAGATCAGTTTATATATGTTGTGAGATAAAAAAAATGCTGGTTGATAAGGTGGCTGTGCAGCCACCTCATGCACAATGAACAACGATGTTATAAGCGAGTTTGTCATAATAAACAAATTTCAGTGTGAACTAAAAAACAACAGACACCTAACCTAATCTTAACGGTATGGACTCACACTATATCGGGTCGGTTAGAAAAATGTTGTTGAACATACACATCGAAACTTATCGGCAGTACCGATACTTTTTACCAACCTTTCGGGTGACAATGAATGTCAAAATTGATACGGAAAAATTGCGTCGGACCTTCGGAATTATTTGCTATTTCATGCACAGTGAGGTATTTGAGGGGAAGATCAATAGAGCGATTGCGATCTTTCAAATCTTAAAAACTTTCAAATGGTATTAGGTTATTTTCGGCTAAAATTACAAAAATATTGATTACGAGTAGTATTTTGTATATAAGTTGTATGTTTACAAGTAGTTATTGAAATTGGATTTAATAAATCATTACACTGACATATCTACATAGTGTTCAACTTTAGGAAAATTTGTAAAGTGTACATTGAGATATAGCAGTTAACGTACTCAAATGTATAATATCTCAATCCTCTCACAAATTTAAGTAAAAAATGCCATTACTGCAGATTTTAAGTGCCGGGGCGACGTGGTGATCTTCCTCTTCTTGGGTTTTGTTTTAACATTATTTGAGGAGAATAAATTTGAATTTAAATAAGTATTAGCCTTTTATTTCTCAATTATTCCTATTCGTCACCCCCCCCTTCCATCAAATGAGCGTCAGATCCGCCCCTGTTTAAATGTACAAGTTTTTAAATTTACGCGAATGAATATTCTTTTCGTTCTTTTACTTATTTGTCGTAAACAATACCATTTTTGAAAACGAATTTTTTTTATATCCCGTTTTTCATTTTTAAAATATAGTCCCCCCTATATTCTCCATATAAATTTCAAAATAATTTCAACTAAAAAATATATAATAAATATAATAAATGTATAATAAGATGATCACTCCATATAGTATATATATACAAGTATACAAGTATATATTATACAAGTGCACCTGTCGGAAAAATTACTTGGACTTTGAAAAAATATGACAATCCCGGATATACATCCGGATCATCGTGGGCACTGAGCGTACATAAGAATGTCTTTGTATATATTATATTTTATACCGATTTCACATGCCATGACTGCAGGGATTTGCATATACGATTGTTCGACGGTACCGATTTACCTATAATAACATACGAGTTCGGTCGTCAAACATGAAAATATATATATAATGTCTACAGTATTATGTTGGTGTTTTTGTAATAACATGAAATGCAACACTGTTCCGAAAGGTTCGTACATTTGAATAAAATATATATGTTTTTTGAAAATGGTAAAATAGTGAAAAGTGGAAAAAATATAGAAAAAAAAACCCTTTGATTGTTAATATATTATAGTATATCCATTCGTTTATTACACTTGTATAAAGTATTATTACAAGTAAATGTATACCTATTTGTTTTTGTATTTCCTTGACTTAAAATTCTAATTTGATGTTCAAAACCGTTTTTTTTAAATATATCATTAAATTTAAATTTCATACGTGGATTTTGTACCCGAATTAAATGCGATTATTATTAATATTAATTATTGGTTAGAGAACTGTATACCAAAAATAAAGGTAAGGTTTTTAAAACCAGTTATTATATTATATATGGCTACGAGTAATGACTTATATTGTAATGTTCTACAGATAGGTATATTGTAACGTAATTTCAAACTTCAATTAATAATGTAATAAATATAAATAATTAACGTACCTATGTATATTAATTGATACTTAATATATTTTAGTTTAAACTTTATTTGACAAATTACTCGTATATAATTCAATAGTAAAAATAAATAAAAATTTAAATATAAATAAAATGATAAGTAAATTATAAATAAAAAATACATAACAATAAACCTTAAATTTATATCCTACTATGTTATTTTTATAATTAGGTATTATTGACCAATTCAATCATAATCACAAATATTGATTAAATTTAGATTAATATCGGTTATAGTTAGTTTTTATTTATAGGAATTTATTCAGGGTTTAGAACTTGTATTAATCTTAATAGTTTCGAATTTTAAATTTTAAAAAAAAATTTAACTTTATCAATTTTAATCCCTCATTTTATGGTTTTCGGTTTTGATTATAATACTTATTTTTAAAAATTATGTTTTTTGTTACTAGTTGTAGCTGTTTTTTAGTCAAACAAATTAAAATTAAATTTCCAACATGATAAAATATAAAGATTGTATTATAAAATATTTAAATACATTATTTTGCCTTTATAGATATAAATTAACCGCGTTTTTGTGCAATGGATTTTCAAATAGTTAATGATACTAACTAAACAATATATTATGATGTAGATTTTAGTTTTGCAAAAAGGGTTTTTAAATTTATGGAATCGATTGCCAGTTTAATATTATTTTATAAAATGAAAAACTTAGTTATCAAAACCGGTTCCAGGCATTCTTCTGTTTTATACTAAGTATTATATTTATAGGTACTATAAAAAACTACTATAAAACAAAATGGCTCCATACCGTAAAAATTATTGAGTTTTTAGACCCATTTTATTCTAAATCAATTAATTTTTTTATAGACTATATACTATTGACATTGGTTGAAGTACAATTTTTATATTAAAATTGTGTTATATTAACGCTCAGTGATTCGCTATGCTAAATTTGCAAATTTTTAAATTTCTAATATATTTTTAATATTTTCTGATAAATAAATACACTTAAACCTAAACTTATTATTTAAACTTTTTGCGAGTTTTAAAACTTTTATCACAACTAAAATAATTGAACTAAAAGTAAAGAAAGTGTACGATAAAAATATTCAATCGAATTTTAGATAAAGTGAAAATTCAAAATGGTTATATTCAATAAATATTTATTTTTGAATAAAACCAATATATTACAAAAATAGTACCTACCTACACAATATAACAAATTATATTTTTTTCAGATCATTATATTTAGCAGATTTCGATAAAATAAACCGAATTAAATACTAATTTAGTTCGTTATGGACTCTGAATATTTTCAATTAATTATAAGGTTTTATTTATATATTTTAAATTATTATTTCATTTAAATGGCTTGGTCAAAAATTCACTAAAAATTAGGTTAATATGTCTAAAATAACCACAATTAAATCTGAATATTTATTCATTTAAATTTTTAAACTGACGAAATAAAATAGTGACTTTCGAATAACTATTTGTATTTTTAATTAATTTACTGTTCATATTTGATTTACTCGATCAAATAAATAACTAATATTAAATTTCCCTGTTAATCGACATTAAAGAAGTTAAACATTATAATATTTACAAAACCTGTTAAATTATAGTTAGGTTACATTATATATCAGTATATGTCTGTCTAAAGAAATCCAATTCTAATATATTATATTATTTCTCACAAAGTGACTGTTACCTCAAAGCATGATATACTAACTGGTTATGTTAGAAGATTAATTATTTATATTTATATTTTATTTAAATTTCAGGTTTTCCAATGTTTTAAAATTAAATTATTCTTCAATTTATTACGAATTATCTGTTTGTTATGAAAAAACATTATTCACGCGAAAAAAATCGTTATTCTGTATAATTTGGGTCTATTACAGTCACCTAGATGAATGATGGAAATTATATTTCTATTTATTTTAAAGTTTACCTAATGATAAGGTATTTCGTATTAATTTTTTTACGTCGGTGATAAAATAAAAAATTTGCAAAATTTCTCGTCACTCGAAAATTATTCTATGAAATTTTGGCTAGTAACGGGAAAAATATTAAAACAATTCGTAAAATATTCGTAGCTATTGTTATTACACCTTCTCTGCGGATCATTTTTGGTAGGTATGTGGGAAATTGTTTAGCCCTCTCATATGTGTTTGGGATAATGTATTTTTTAATTATTATTTCCAGTATAATTGTGTTTGTTTGTTTTTTTTTTTTTTTTTTTGTTTTGGGTATAAAGGCATTCTCTATTTTAACCCCGTTAATGTCCTTCCCCTAATCGTTATTAATAGTTTGAGCTGTATTCGAGTGGACAAATTCGGTCATCGTGCACACACAATTATTTCGGTCAAAACTACTTCAATAGGCTTTTATATCTAGATATTTGATCAAATATACTTAAAATATGTATTATTCTTGATCAATTTTACTTTGTTTTATTTGTTTTACTAATATTTGTAACAAATTACATATTATTAAGGAACAGTAATTTTATATTATGTATAAAAACTACTAACGTATATGCGTGGGCAGGATTAGATTGCCGTTCTTGCTGATGTAATTTTTAACATTTTAGAGGGAGGCAAAACATTAGTAATAACCACCCCTTCTAAAAAAAAAAAAAAAAAACAGAGAACAATTTACGAGAACAATTTACGAGTATATACCTTTAGAAATAATCAGTATACCGGTTACACGTTAATAATAATATGAATAATTTTTGATGAAACATTAAAAACTGTAGTACAATTTCACATAAATATGGGCAAGTTAATGAAATCAAATATTAAGTTAATTCGGTTGAGCAAAAGTTCATTTTTGTAGTTTTCATTAGAAAAATTAAAAATTGAATCTTAAAATTATTCGACAATAGTGTAAAATATTTACAACATTTTACATTTTAAAATATAATACTCATTTATTAATAATATTAATTATTATGTTTAACATTTGAATAAAATCCGAATAAAAAACTCACGAACAATATTTAACACGATTAATAATGATTATTAAAATTAATTGTATAAAGCAAAGTTAAACAAGAGGTATAAAGTTGAATAAATAAACTAATTATAACTTAACTTTAATAATATTTCACTATGACACCAATGATTTTGCAAAATCATTCAGGTTAAACAGAAATCATCCATTAATTCTTGCATTTATAAATAATATATTTTTTCAAAGTTAATTTAAAATAATTATGATCTGTAGTATCTAATTGGTAGGTACCACATTACCATATTATATTATATTATATAAAATAATTACATATATTTACTGTTTTTAAATTTGTTATAATATGATCGAATATAGTAATTTTATCCAGCTCGTATTATTTAAAACTGAAATTAATAAAGTTATACGAAACTCTAAATGTTATATCCACCAAGTAATTGTTATAATTGTAGGTATATATCATTTAACAATGATAATAAATAAAATGAATACATTTTAAAATATTATTTTAATATATTGATGGTTTAAATTATTATTATGTGATCACACTTGCTAAGAATAAAAATTCAATAAAAATTGTTCTTTTTAAAAAAATCCAAATTAAATAATAGTTTTAAAACGATTCATCTATATTATTGTTATGTCAATATAATAATAAAGTATGAGTGGCTCATAAAAAAAAAAATAGAAATAACCATGAATCCGTTAAATACATATACTTAAAAACACCTATACGATTCGTTATATATATTTATAATTTTTTTTCATCAAATTGTAATTAATTATTTGACAATTCCGGAGATTTTGTTGTCTAAATACTAGTATAATAAATAAAAGGAAAACCCTCTATTTAAAGTTGTCCAATAAGACTTTAATCGTATGTAATGTAACCGAAAATACCACCTGGGACGATATAATATATAATGATTATTATTATATTGTATTATTATCGTAATTTGTTTTGTGCTTTAAAAAAATATATCTCCTGCATTTACATTTTTACCAGATAAATCGCACACATACTACTATTATTTAATAGAATTATTAGTAAAATAAAATAAATTACCTAATATTTATGTACCTAATATACATACATATATATATATTGAAAACTATTATGTTTCTTACTAAAAACGTTTTACAAATAACATTAAAATGAGTTATAAAATTAAAATTAAAATAATCACACGGAACAATTTTTTTTCATAAAAGAGTAAAAATATTTTTATTAAATATTAATAAAATCGTAAGGGACGGACAGTTACAAATAACGGTAGACGTTTTTTAATTTTTAATTTTATTTTTTAATCAAGACAAGATGATTTTTATGGAAGTTTTATGAATTTGAAAAATGCATTTACAGTATAAAAAACAAAACAAATAAAATATAGGTACCTACTATTGTGTGTATTATACTTGGTGAATTTCTGAACGCATAATTTCAGACTTCATCTTATGATAATAACTTGGAAAATTAAAAATATTTATAATTTAAGACATTTTTGCAGTATAGTTACATTTCAGATTTTCAATTCTTCCATATTGTTGTTTTTGTAATTCTTTTCCAAATGTTGAACAAAATTAGTACGTTTTTGAAAAATATACATATGCATATTAAATACATAATGTATAAAAATGTTGAACGTTAGTATTTTAAACTGTAATCACAAATTCGGATGCTCTAACAGTTGTGCGTTGCGGGGTCGTATATACGTATATATAAGGACGACGAGCGCTATTATGTGTCATCCGTTACAATGACCACCCGCAGATACGCACTAGATTGTATCCGATTTCAAAATTTTCGTTTGATATAAGGAGGGCTATTATTTTCTTTTTAGCCTTTGGATCCGGAAAATGAACAAAAAAAAAAAAAAATAATAATAATAATAAAAAAAATCATCCTTTTTTTCACAGAAATAATACACGGTTGGTCCATTAATATTCTCTCCTTTCAGAACACGCGAGAAAATCGCCCGAGAATCCCCACGGCGGACACGGGGTATACCTTTAAGAGTTTTGCTTCTTATATTCGTTTTTTTTTCTTTCCTTTCACGCCTCGCTTGTAAACTTCGTTATTAGTCACAAGGGATACATCGCTATGTCTTCGTTTTTTCATATTCTTATTTTTTCTTTTTTGTTGTTGTTGTTCGAGTGAAACATTATATTATTATGCAGTTGATATGGTGACGGCCGAGCTGGTTGTGAAAAAAAAAAACACATTATGTCTACGACATTTAAATCGCTATTTGGAAAAAAAAATTTCAAGTACCCATACGAAAATGATAATAGGTTAACACATGGTTTAATCAAATGTTTTATATACGTATGTATACAATAGATATTTTTCTAAATCGTATTTTCAAAATTTGTATTGTTTGATATAATTTATGACCTAAACAAATTGTATTTTTATATACAAAAGTGGAGTTCTAAATCACCTAAATGTTTGAATGATTTACATGGAAATAAGAGGTTATATTGGATACTATTATTGACTATATTTTAACTTTAAACTTAATAATGCAAATATTTTTTTATTTTTCATTGATTTATCCATCTTTGATTCTATCTAACGAAAATTCAGCAACCGATTAGTTTAATTCGTATTAGATGTTAAGAAAAATAACAGTTAGCATAATGTACATATTGTAAACTACTATTATTATTTGAAACGAAGTATTGTTAATATTATTTTACATTAATATAATTACAGGTAATTGTAAAATTGTTTAGCGATTGTCAATAATAATTGACAGGGTTGGGTAATACTGAGTATTGAGTAGACTAACGTTTTACAAAATTAATAACTATCTACGTTTATTTAGGTAGTAAATGTTTCTAAATCGCCATCTATTCCAATATAATTCGTATAGAAAATCAGTGGCGTTAAACACTTTCAGTGATGTTACGTATACCTAATAGTTGGTACGTTATCACAAAGTAGATACCTACATAATTTTATCACTTTGCAATTTTGGAAACTATAATAAATTTACGTAATAGGTTATGTACATTTAATACACAATAATCATGAATTTCGTATACGACGTAGACAAACTCTGGTAGTCGGGCCCATAGTCCATTACAATAATAAAAGTTGGGATATTATTTTTCCTATCAAGTCTGTTTGAACTTTTCATATATTTTGTGGTTTTAGATCAATGAACAGAAGATTAGTTTACATACCTACTTCCCAATTTCCGATTACTGTTTTGAATATAAGTATAAATTAATAAGCTTATTTTCTAGGTTATGTGGAAAAAATATATATATGTTTTTTTTTTAAATTTAACAAGTTTTAAAATCAAAATGTATTTAAAAACAAGAAAACATTTTTTTCAATTATGTATTTATTAATTTGTAATACGTTCAATATTTTTCCTACGTAATCTATAGTAAAAAAATGATGAATAAAGGTACAAATCTTTTGACAAAACTTAAATTGGACTACTGGAAGTACCAGAAAAATCTTTCTCTTTTAGCAGCATTTTAAATTAGTAGATCTAAACCCACAAATTTAAATGGAGAAAATTTAGTGTGCATTTGAATTTTAAATGATTACAGCTTTTACACACTTACATTCAACAATGTTTAACTAACGTATAGATACTCCATTAGTTTAATGAATTGCCAATATAGGGGCGTCTGTCGTATGCATACCTTTGCTGACAAAATGGATGGAGGTTAGAACCATGCTCACATCAGGAGTAATAAAAAAAAATCACATTGTGTACTTATTTTTATCAATATATGTAAAATAAAATTCAATATAGGTAACAAAATTTTTCATTCATTTTAAATGAATTCATATAAAATTCGGAAATTTTTTATTTCTTTTTTAATAGAGGCGGGGTCGTCGGACGTATGCTGACGTAATAAAGTTGTGGGGTCGGAAATTTGTTGACAAGGGGAAGGAGGGGGGTCTAAAGAGGCCAAACATGTGCTAACGTAATACTTGAAATGTTCCAAATTTTGAACTCCAACAGCTTTAAAGAATATGAATTTAATCTTGCTTTAATTTTGCCCCTATTGTAATAAATCTATTTTCAATATTTTTATGAATAGTAAATAATTTAAAACCACTAACATCAGTTTCCTAGTGATAAATTATTATGTACTTACCAATAAACAAAAATAAAATCCCCATTGTTTCAATTATTGTAATATATTATTATGTTGTCTTTTTCTATCATTGTGGCTTTTCAAGGTCATGACTGTACATTTTATTCGTATAAATGCGTGTAATTATTATTGTACGTAGGTACTTCCACGGTCATAATTTTAATTATGAACGTCTTGTCATCTACCGTCACGGAAATTTGCACGATTTTTTGTTTTATTCGTTTGCAAACACAATATATCAATTAGATATAAATATAATATTGTAATAATAATAATAATATTGTACCTAAATGATAATATGTGTGTTTACACTTTATACTGTCTCATGACTATATAGTCATAGTGATTTATCTAAAATCGTTTCAATTGTTCATTTACATTTCTAAACTCTGAACAGATGTGTGAAAAAAGTATTACTTTTAAGATGATGATTAGTTATTTACAGTTATCCTAAGTACTAAAAATGCGCAAAATGGAGTCATATTTTCTGAAATATCCGCGAATATGTAATATTCAAATATTAAAGTCAAAAAGAGATTAGAAAAATCGACGAAAAAATAGAAAAAGAAATCTCTACTCAAGTCTAATGGTTTATTATTATATTTTTAAATCTAAATTATTAAATATATATATAACAATAAATATAATTTTATAATTAATAGTCAACGAATTTTCGAGCGTTCGGATTCTCAAGAATGGCAAATATTTA
Source organism: Pemphigus obesinymphae (assembly GCA_025469235.1). Lineage (NCBI taxonomy): Eukaryota > Metazoa > Arthropoda > Insecta > Hemiptera > Aphididae > Pemphigus > Pemphigus obesinymphae. Next base: position 3,091 of record JAIPRL010002210.1, on the reverse strand, counting down.
AAGCTTACGATTGGATGGAAATGATTAATTCTCAATTATTACCTATACTATAATTTTTGTATGAAAAAAATAATGTAATTTAATAGTTTGTAGCTACTTGATTATAGATAAATACCTTTTTATATATAGGTACCTTTCTAGAAAATTACGTAAAAAATAATGTAGAAAAGTGAAACCAGATATGTAGCACAGAGAAGTAGTTGAGAACCTACAAATTATGGTGAGGTGCGGTTTATTTGAAAGAGTTTAATCTTGAATGATAAAATCTAAAATAAGCGAAATAAAACTATTTTTGATAAAAATAAAATGAAACTTTATATAAATTTATATATCACAGCCCATTTGATTAGGTAGGTATGTACTCGTATATTGTGTATAATTACTGTAAGGTAAGTATAATAAGTTTAATTTGTCGTTAAAATATTTATTTAAAATTAAATATTAGGTATAGTAATTTGGCTAGCTTTTTAAATTAGTTAGTTCGTCTAGTAGCTACTGGTTTATGCTTTCCACTGGTCTACTAACAAATTGAAAAAAATTATGAATATTTTACTATCTAAAACATTTAAAATGTTTTTATACTTTAAATTTTAAATTTGTTCCACTGCGTACTATTATATTGGAAACTAAGTGAGTTATTTTATGTTTACTGTATTGAAAGTTGCAGTCAGGGTTATGGCCTCAAGGCCGAATTTAGTGGGTCTCACCTCCCTACCCTAGAAAAGCAGTCAGTGAAATGAAGTTTAGTCAGAATAAAAAATCAAAAATAATTATTTATCTTTATTAGATATGAATATAGTTAACGTGATTAAATGGGGAGGGGACTGAATACATTTCTCTAGTGATGAAAAAGTATTTTTATAATCAGATAATAAAAAATTAATATTTATTTAATTCAATAAGTTCGCACTCCCAATGCACGCATATGCCATTTTAGTCGATAACGTGTATTTTCCAACTTACCATTGTTACACATATGATGTCATAACTACTCGTATACCTATATAGATACTTACGACATGTATGGACATAATATAATATCGTGCGATTATTTTATTCCTGCCTCCCCCTCCATTTTCTGCCAAAACCCTTGTAAAAATTTTGTAATAAAATGTTTAAAAATATAAAAGTGAATATAAAAACGTTTTTATAACGTCACTCTGCCACGACTATACAGAGATGTTTTAGTCCGGTGATATAAAATTGTATTATACACCAGTCTTGGGGAAAAATAGTTTTTAAATAATGAACATTTCAAAATAAAAACCAAGTACCTACTTAAAAATAAATAGTTTTCCAAATACATCCGAATACATAACATATACATATTATATTCTATAATAATTTTCATTACATAATATAAGTATTTACAAAATACATATATACGTTATTTAATCTATGCATAGTTGAAATATTTCCACAATACATTAATATACTAATAAAAAATGATTCATCATTATATATAGACAAACCTACTCACAAAAATAATAATTTCTAAGAATTATAATACTTTTAAAAAGTATCGGAACACATAATTTATTTAATAATAATCTTATAGAAAACTAAGATCGGAATCCTTTTTCGAATGCAATGAATTATCTTTGGAATTATTGTGCCAATGATTTTTTAGTGATGGGAATGGTTGTAGGATTAGATATTAGCTATCAGTCGTCTACTATTATTTATTGAATGCGGGAATAAATTTGATATACGAGTAAAAATCTAATAATTTAGAAAATATTTACCTAAATTAATTAACTTTGGTTTTCCTTGGAAATGTTGATGCATACATATTTTGCGTTAATTAAAAATCTAGACGATAATATTAAAAGCATTTTTTTTTTTTCAAATATTTTATCTTTGTATATAGATTGTACATAGATTGAAAAAAATGTTTGATTTCTGAATTTTCCAGACACTCCGGACTACCAAGGTTTCATATACGGTAAACACACAAAATAAGAATTTAACCATAATTATATTATTATTTATGCATATACGTACATGCGACGTCGTTGCAATAGTCTCGTGCGCAATATGTGATATGGATAATATCGTGTTTCTGTACATTTTCCCCCTGTTATACGTCAAGATGGCTGTAAACTTTTGGTAATAAAATGTTTTTAAAATAAAATAAAAACGATTTTACGATTGCTTTTTACGTGTTGTGTCTCCGCCACCTTATATAGTATCATAATATACAATTTACGTGTAACGTAATGGCGTAGTATATACGTATTGTGGACCCCAGACGACGAATTTTCGTCTGAAGTAAAAAGAAAAAAAAACCGTCCGGCATCCATGTTTCAGAGACTGTTGAACGAAATGATTCCGGTGTTTTGTGTAAAAATTCATAATATTATATTCATTATAACTGTTTATTCGTTATTTATTACTATTATTTTTAAATTATTGCATTTGCGTTTTTATATTTTTGGCAAGACCCGCGGGCCGTTGACGAGTTAACATACGTTAATTAGACATTTTCGACGATGAGCAGTTGGATTTCGTTCAATCGGTACACTAATGAACGGAATTATGCTGCCAAGGTTAAGGAAATAAATTAACGCTATTATTTCACCGACAATCGGTCGGTTTTTGTCTTTACCGCGACACAATTAATACACGAACACTGCAGGCTGTCTCTATCATATATATATATATAAATAAATAGAGTTAGGTACACAATCAGTGATTGTTCAATCGGCAATTGAATCAGCGGTTTTCGATCAGCAATTTGATCGGCAATTGTTCATTTGCCCTTCGTTAAATCCGCCACTGACAATCACCAGCGAAGTAGAACCCCTGCCCTAATTTTGGAGTTTTAGGTTATTTCTCATTTAACCCTTTCAGACCTGAACTTTTATTAAAAGATAAAAAAAATATTACTTACTTTTTTAAATTCCTTATTCGATTATTTGAACACGTATATTCTTCTTTTTTTTTATATACACATTTTTGACTGAGATTTAAGTATGTACACTATAGTGTACATTAGGACTCAATGGGTAACTACTAAAATGATTTTAACTAAATACTAATATTTATTAATGCATCATATATGTTTAATATTTTTAATTATAAATGTATT